>CAKAOI010026794.1:29553-52307 GCA_916701655.1 Sebastiscus albofasciatus
AGATCCTCAAGTTAAAATAAACAATAAGTGTTTTTTAAATTCAACGTTTAATCAATAGTCCGTGTCATTCTATTTCTTTCCATCTTGTATTAGTCCAGAGTTGTAACTAAACCTTTGCAGGGATACCAGATCACCATTGTCTTGCTTTAAACTGATGTGCGCCTATGAAGAGTGCCATCACGCCCAAAGCTCGTTCCAAAATGAGAGTGAATGTGGGGTTGGCTTTCACCCGCTGGTGAGCACCTTTAAATAAGCACTTGTACTACTTCTTGACGTTTAGGTTTGTCCTCCTCTTTACTTAAAGACACATGGAGCGTGTGAGAGTTCATACCAGGGTGCTGAAAAGGAGGCAGATGGTTGATTCAGATTCAGGAATGTGAATTCAGGAATGTGGATTCACCCTCGCTCTTCACCCGTTCTCTGGCCGTTCAGCCTACATGTGTTTAGTGGACTTGGATATGTCCTCTTATAACTGGAGCGAGAGCTGTGTTCACATTCTCTTCAAGGAAGTCTAGCATGTTCTTGGTCAGTGTTGGACTCCACCAATACTGACTTGGTGCAGCCAAAGAGTGCAATTAGATCTAATCTTATAGTCAGTATGGGTATAAACATAATGATGCAGTGTATACACACACTTAAACTCCCTGTGTGTGTGTGTGTGTGTGTGTGTGTGTGTGTGTGTGTGTGCAGAGGTGGAGGACGTGGTGAACAGTATTTTATTCCTGCTGAGTGATAAGAGCAACATGACTAACGGAGTCTCCTTGCCGGTGGACGGAGGCTTCCTGGCCTGCTGATCGACGCGATGCCTCGTCTCAGCACACCGCCCATCTGCTTCCTGTCTCATCACCTCACTGCATTATGCAAACAGAGGTCAATTTGATTCATTAAACAACCAACCTCTAACTTTTCTTTATTTGTGCTGATTTATATGTGATATTGGAGTATGTTTCTGTGATATTTATGTAAAGGAGTATTATTGGTGTCTTTACTGTACAGAGGGTTTTAACATGTTTGTAGATGAGGTTATAGAAACAAGTCTGAGTAATGGTGATGTAGGGGTTTATTTAATGTTATCAAAACAGCTCAGGCACCTGCAGAATTCTGTATTATCATTGCAAAACATGGTATTTAACTGCTAATACTAGTAAACTAAAAGTAGACATTATGGTCATGAAATAATAGGAATTTACTGGAATTATTTTAATTCTACCTACCTACCCGTGCACTCATTGCACGTCATAGAAGTCTTTCTTCCACAAGCTGCTAGAATACTTAAAATATAGCATATTTAATCAATATTAATCTTTCTAAATTAAGCCATAATCTACCAATTTCAAAGAAGAGATATTCTCATTACACATGTACTTTATGTTTGACTGACAAGCCTCATTATACAGTATATTAGTTTGTGCCAGTTTGGAGAAACAGATTAATTAAACAATACTAAAACATAACTCAAATACTGCTAAATTTGAAAAATGATACAATACTATAAACAAAGATTTTCCTTCCTAAAATGACAATAAGCTATTTAATATATATATAAAATAAAATGCCTCCTTAATAATAATAATAATTATTATATATATATTTATTTATATAATATTTAAGTGTGCTTATTGGCTCATTTGCATATTAATTTATTTATGTATCATCATCAAAACATTACTCAAATACTGCTAAATTTGAATACTATAAAAAGATTTTCCTTCCTAAAATGAAAATAAGCTATTTAATATATATATAAAATAAAATTCCTCCTTAATAATAATAATAATAATTATTATATATATATATTTATTTATATAATATTTAAGTGTGCTTATTGGCTCATTTGCATATTAATTTATTTATGTATCATCATCAAAACATTACTCAAATACTGCTAAATTTGAATACTATAAAAAGATTTTCCTTCCTAAAATGAAAATAAGCTATTTAATATATATATATATAAAATAAAATGCCTCCATAATAATAATAATAATAATAACAATAATAATAATTATATATATATAATTATTATATTTATAATAATTATATATATACATAATTATTATAATATATATATACATATTTATATAATATTTAAGTGTGCTTATTGGCTCATTTGCATATTAATTTATTTATGTATTATTTTCTCATTTATTGTATTGTATTTACCCAGAGATTGTCCATTACTTTACTTCTGTTTCTCACATGTTCTTCCACGGTATTATGGGTTGTAAAAGAGAAACAAAAAGAACAAATCACGACAGAAGACGGAGTACCTTACATATACATTTGTATTTAGTATACAAAAAATTGAAATATTTCACCACACAGACGTGAAGTAATAAAAAATAAGACAAACAGTTGGAACAAGTATACAAGTCATCTTACATTACATACGTACATGGCCAATGCATTTCATTTTACAACCTCTCCTAAGAATTACAGTGGGTCAAATAACCAGAGAACTTCCATGCAATAGTAGATTAGAATGTTTTTGCTGCGTTTTCTCATCTACAATTTCAACACCTTTTAGCTAGGCAGGACCACACGACATGAGTCAACCACACAGTTTTGCTATGCCAACCAAAGACAGCGTGACAGAAGTGGACCGCAGTGCTGCGTCTCGCCACGCGAGGGAGACAGACACACTGCAGACCTGGAACCATACAGAAATGCATTTCATAAAGGTGCAATCTGCACTGTTTGCCACGACGACAAACGCCACAAAGATTGGCCCCCTTTATTTGTACACTGTTAGCAACACTTCTAACTTCAACACAAGCGACTATAATCCCTTTAGTTTGAATTGTTTTAGTTTTTAAGAGCTAAATATTCAGGTACATGTAGATAGATATTCATAACGCATTCCTTTTTCTAAGGATTATTCTGTACATCACTAGATGTCATTAATATCCATTTTTTTTTCTTTCTTTATGTCCACAGATTGTTGAAAAGTCTTGTGTATTACTACAATACAATATGAAATAGTACCAAAAACTGGACACTAAAAAACTTGGCTTAAAACAATACTGTCTTTTTATGCACTATTATACCCCAAACTGTGAAACAAAGCCGTCTCACTGATACCGACACATGTGCTCGTCCATACTCGCAAACACCAGCGTTCATATACACGCCTGTGACACACTCACTCACTCACGTACGTACGCACACACAGAGGAACAGAGACAAGATCTAAAACAATGGGATAAATTAAGACAGAATATTTTAAGACCCATGCAAGCTCCTCCACCCCCAGAGGCAGAACTCAGGCAGCAAGGTTGTACAGCCCCCATGTTTGGCATGCTCGTCTGTCACGTGTTCACAGTTAGATGAAGTTACCCAAAGACAACTGACTAAGATCACATGTTTGTCCAACGAAAAAAAACACAATCGTGATTTCCACCATTAAAAAACATAAGACACCATTCCCACTTTGCTAACAGTGAAATGTTTCCGTATAAGTAAAAAGAACTTCAAGTAATTTGACGAAAAGTATCTTTTTACAGAGGCTTCAACCACATTTTTTTGGGCTTCATTAGTTGAAGAAGACCCACAGAAGTCATCATCATCATCTCACATTCTTTGTTGATGAAGACCGACTGTGAGGTGCGATTAAAACGTTCAACTTGAGCTATAGAATTTTAATTATTGATGTTGTAAATAGCAGCAACATCCAACTTTTCTGCAAGGTGTGGCTGAAAGCTCCGGTAAAAAAAAAAACAAGCAAGTGGACCTGATAACTGATTTGTCAAACTACTATTCACAAGGTCAACGAGGCGAAATAAGAAAAGCCAAAAACGCGTGTTCAGAGACAGTGGAGTTAAACGTCACCAATCTTACTTTTGCCTGCTGTTTCAATGTTCCGCTGGGTCTCTTCCATATAATCCTTTTACAGGAACGTGTTCATAGCTTTGTCCATCATTCCTATCAGTATCAACTACATTGCACTCATTGAAATAATTGCTGAGATGTCTTAAAAGGGCAAGGAACACGAGCAGTCAGACAGCCCTAACACTCTTTAGGGAGTGTTTCCCAAACTGGGGGGCGGGACCCCTAAGGAGGGGTCCAGAGTTATAAAAGGGGGGGAGTGTGGCGAGGCTAAATATCAATGATGCATGGTTCTGCTTTTTTTTTTTTTATTCTTATTTATTTCTTTTTTATCCGGTTTTATTCATATTTCATTTTATTTTATTTATTAGAAGAAGAAAAAACAAAAATGAAAATATTTTTTTTATCTACAAAAGGAGCTGGCGCTGCAGAAAAGGTTTGGGAACCACTAGGTTAAGGGCAAAAATAATTTCTCATTTCTAAACTACAATACTACCTGGCCCCAGATTTTCGGTGTGGCAATTTAATTAAATACGCTGATTTGGCAATATGCGACATATTAGCACTAAACTGAAACAATGAAGGTCTTAAAGGTTAACGTCAGACCTTATCTTCCCATGTTTTTGTGTCTAAGTGACTAATGGGTACAACAATTTTTAAAATGGGTCCAGTATTGAGGGAGAATAATCGGCAGCCGGGAAACGAGCAGCGAGGGCAAGTGAGCAGCATCAATGTAACGTTACATCCACTAAAAAGTGTTTGTTTTTGACACTGACAGGCTCAGATTGTTATTTTAAGTGTCTGACAACATTATGGAAAGAGACCCCACGGAGAAATTAAACGTCTTTCTTTATCTTTCGCTCGATCCAGTCTGTTTGTCTTTGTGTCTAACCAAGTCCCGCTCAAGGAGAAGTCTTGTTGCGAAATCTGAATATCAGGCAGCAACAGGTCCCACTCTTAACAGCATTCTTCCTCTGTGGGCAGAGGGTCACAGCACCCACAGGATCACCACCAGACTCCTGCGCTTCACGGCCTTGCAGCAGCTGATTCACCCTCCTCTGCCTGTTGCCTCTCTCTCTTTCTCTCTTATCTGTCTCTCTCCTCATTCACTCTTCAATTTGTAGGAGCTCTCTTTATTTGAGCCAGAGCATACGGATCTGGCTCAAATAAATGCGGGCGGCCATCGAATTCAAAGACCTCGTCCACATTGTTGAAATCATCGAAATATTCAAAATCTTTTAGATAACAGTAAGCTACGCTTTCTGTACTCCAACACAACACAAACTCTTCCCGGGACACCCCTGTCTCCAACTCTCACTCATATTTCCACTGTGTCCTCCATATAGACTGTATATAAAGATGGACGACATGACAGCTCCCCAAAAGTGAAGCCGAAACATCTCGATCGCCCCCTGGTGGCTGGCTGCAGTATAGGTCATAAAGCCCGCCTCCTCCATGTGTGCGGATGGGACATGGGCCAAACTAAAAAGTCAAAGAACACTTAAAATATATATTCTTTTTATTTTAGGTATCACCTAAAATTCTAGTTGTTCAAGGGTTAATTTTTCTGATCATTTTGGTTTTAATTAGTTATGAATTAAAACCAAAAAGGGGATGATAGGCAGCTGTGAGTTTCTCTTGCTGACAAGCTGCTTGGCTCGGGGTTGGTTCGGGCGGGAGATCTCAGACCGCGCAGACTCTGGCTCCACATTACGTCAAAATCTCAAGATTGCAGCTCCCGTATCCGGGATATTTTGGCTTCACGTCTGTACAGTGGGAGGAAATGGAGACGCGTCGTCCATCTTTATATACAGTCTATATGGTCTCCCGCCAACAAGTCACAACAACTCACGAGATTTCAGAACAAGACTTCTCCTCTCCTCCCTCTCTCTCTCTAGGGTCCTTTCCATAATGTTGTCAGACAGGTATAATAACAATCTGAGCCTGTCAGCAGCAAACACAATAACTCTTAGTGAACGTTACATTGACAGTGCGCAATTGCCCTTGCAGCCTGGCAGCTGAATTGTTGTCCCCACTACTTACAAACAAAAACATGGGACCACAGAGTCCAGGTTAAAAAATATCAAAGTTCCCCTTTAAACTCGATTTTTTTCACATGGCCCCTCTCCTTTAAAGCACTTTCTTGTGTCTCATCAGACTTTGTGTTCTTAAATCTCAACAATTACATTATTATCACTAATTGGAATGAGGGCTAAAACTACAGAGATAAGACCCAGGTTGTGATAAACCAGAGTGTCCCTTTAACTTATCACTCTCATTTCTCGAAGAAAAAAACACATTATTTACATTTAAGACACCATGCTATATTTTGTGAAATTTAGTGAATGCAGGCGGTAGTATCTTGTTTTTGACCGTCAGTAGCAACAGATTTGTGTGTGTGCATGCCGATAGTTTGCATTGTCTCCACATGCTGATCTTAGATCAGGAGCTGAGGGTAACTTCAGACCTGAAGGCGTATTCATAGTTCACTTTCTATCTAGTCAACACTGCATTAATTCAAGCAAGCATGGCTGAAAAAAGAAGAGATGTTGCAGTATGAAGACGAGTAATAGAAACCTTTGTCAGCCCTCGTGGCAACTTGATGTGGTTCTATGAGTACAAAGTAGGTGGACAGTCAATGTCTTTCACATAGAACCTACAGTATGAGCCTATTCAGTAATGGTAAAAAAATTGGATTAAATATTGGTCTTGTTACCAATATCGCTTTGAAAAAACATCAATATAAAGAAAGCAATCTCAGCAGTGCACACTCACTCTCGCTAGTTTTTCTCTCTCATCCTCTCAGAGAAGTAGTGGTTGTTGTTCATGGTGATGTAGTGTAGTGTTTTAGCAATGTCTCCTCTTCAGAACATGGTGCACCTCTTTCCCCTCTTCTTCACAGGCGGAGGGCAGAGGACGGCTCGGATGGCCTCGTCGAATACCGTCTTCAGGCCTCGCTGGGTCAGCGCAGAGCACTCCAGGTACTTCACCGCCCCTGAGGAAGGAAGAGAAAGGGGGGGGATTTCTCGATGACACTCAGTGACACTGCTTCTAGTGCTCAAATATAGCAAGGCTCAAATGGAGACAGTTGAAAACAAAGTCATGAACCTTAGGGACTCAGTATGCTTCAAATCAAGTGTTTGTTGGATCCTTTAAAGGTCCCATGTCGTGCTCATTTTCAGGTACATATTTGTATTTTGTGTTTTTACTAGAACATGTTTACATGCTGTAATGTTAAAAAAAACCTTTATTTTCCTTATACTGTCTGCCTGAATATAGCCCTCTGTCAGAAACGCTCCGTTTTAGTGCATTTCAACGGAATTACAACGGAATTGCGTTGCTAGACAACAGTTTGGGGTCTATGTTTACTTCCTGTCAGCTGATGTTATTTACATACACTGCAACAGGAAACAAACTGGGACACATTTAGAATGTTTACGTTTAAAACCGTGTAATGGTCTAAATATTGTAGATTTGTGACATCACAAATGGACAGAAATCCTAACGGCTTGTTTCTAACGCACAATTTCTGTGTGTATTTCCCTATGGATTGAGTGTTTTGATACTTTCACAGTATGTATATGGGACTTAAGTCTGCTTTAGAATAAAAAAAAACATGAAAATTTAACTTTTTTATAATATGGGACCTTTAAACAGCGTCATCACTACATCACTCGTCATTTGTAGCAAAATAAATGCTTATAAATGAGTGAATCTTCGTAAAAAACAAAATGTATCCGGTTGTGCACTTGGCACACGCAGCCTCACCAATCTCTCTTGCCATGGCCAGGCCCTGCGGGTAGGTGATGGGGGAAAGCTTCTTGTCTCGCAGCCTCTCGATGGTGTCCTTGTCATCTCGCAGATCCAGTTTGGTGCCCACCAGGATGATGGGTGTGTTTGGGCAGTGGTGTCTCACCTCAGGGTACCACTAGGGCACCGCACACACACACACAAACACACACGTGCACGTTTGCATATACAAAGGGAAAAAGTGAGTGAGAGAGGAGAAAGAGAACAGTTAGATACAGATACAGAAGCAGAGCGACGAGCACCTTTTCCACTGTGACATTGAACGCGCTCGGTGAGTTTATGGAGCTAGGAGAAGTTGTTTTTTTAGTAGATGTGTCTGAATGGAAGCATAGTTGTGTGAACACAAAACATCCTCAGGCAGGGCAGCCTATCATAATCACATCACATGATAGAGAGAATCCCGTCACACTCTACAGAGGGAGGTTGGACCTTCGGGAAAGTGTGATTTCATATGAGAGCGTCTCATGATGCTCAGCAGACCAAACCACGGCCGGCCCATCACGCTCCCTCTGCAGAGTGATTGGACCCGTTCAGACCTCGTCTTACAACATGTCTCTGTACTGCATTCCCCCAGAGGGAATTAGTTCAAGTCCAGACTGTTCCAAGCCAAGGTCTGAACTAGTAAGTCCAAGGTGTTACAAGCCAGGTGGAGCCAGAGATGTGCATCTAGTGGTCAGACTCGGCGTGGAAGGGGGGGGAGTCAGTCAGCGTACTGACCTTAGCTCGGACGTTCTCAAAGGAGGCCGGACTGACCAGGGAGAAGCATATCAAGAACACATCCTGGGAGAGAATCAGAGAGATGGCTAGTTGAGAGTGAGATATGTGTGTGTGTGTGTGTGTGTCCCTCCTCATTCTGAATTGACAGTTAAAAGTCTATTTTCTTTTTTTAAAAATGACTGTTGTGCTCAAAGAAAGTCAACTAATACTATATATTTTCATGTTATAATGACGTATTTTTCTAGCTGTAACTACATGCCAAATTATTCTATTTAACGAAAAAACATTCTTGCTAGTATAACAACGTATCACTTTACTTTGTAATATCACAAAACTTGTAGGTATGACTTTGTTTCATTGGTATTTATGGATAAATATGTGTACTTCAGAGTTAGTAGAATTCACGTAATTTAGAATTAAAGGGAAATATCTGATTACGCAACCTAACCCGCCTTATTTAGTCTAACATTATAGGAATAATGTTTTGTAATTTGAGGTATATTGTGTGTAGATAAACTAAATATTTCCAAGTTTCTTTAACATCCTACCCATATCTAGATTATTTAAATTAAGGTGATTGTTGACACGACATTGTCAACAAGACTGGAGCATTCATAATATAACTTTATTAAACTATAAAGAGTTTATATCCACCATATTGCACTTGATGTCTTTTTACTCACTGTTCCACAGAGTTAGTAGCTGTAAATATTTAGTAACAACCTATCTCTAAGTAAGAACTAGTTTGTTTTGTTAACACATTGTTATTTAATGATGTGTAAATCTCCATTTAACTAAGACTTAAAAGGCATAATGAGTAGGATTCCTCAGTTGCGGTTTGTAAAACACAACATTCAAAGTTGGCCAGATCAGGCGATGCGGCAAAAACAAGTCTTCCCATTCATTTTGAATCAGGGTAGTGCGTTTGATTCACTCTCGTTTTGGAATGGGCTTTGTCCGCTTGCCGTTTTGCCTCGCTATATTTGCGTTTTTTTTCGGCACTCTGCCATTTGCTTACGATCTGGCACCCGGTCGCTACATTTCTATAGAGGTTGACAACACAGAAACGTCCCGAACACAGCAAAATAAGAAAGTCCAAGAGGAGGGCTGCAGGGTCTCTGCAGATACAGACACTGCAAAACAATCTTAGTGGGTCAGAAGTGATAATTGAGAGGGATTACTTTTGTAGTCTTTAGAAGGCTGGGTGATTCATCTTATTTCATTTTCAATTACGATTTTGACTTCCAACGATTATGAAAACAAGATAATCAAGATAAAATGAGTATTGTTCCGCCTTCTGTTTCACAATTTTGTCTTGTGTTAGAAATCAAGCGCACCCCTTTCCTTTACAGCGATGCACTTTCGCCCCGCTTGGCTGACCGGCTCTAGGTCAGCTTGGAAAGGCTCGGGGTGAAGGCGCCTGACCTTGCCGCTTCCTGTGGCCGTGGACTCCCTGTGCCCTCTTTCCCTGCGGGGGGAAGGAAGGGCCCCGTCAATTGTCAACCGGGGTGGACTGTCCTCAGTGCGTCAGGGGTCTGCAGAGATGTTGGAAAACCCAACCACCCGACCCCTCTTCAAACACGGACCCCGTCTCTTTTTACCATGCTTTGTGTGTGTGACTTTATCACTGTGTCATCAACCTTCATATCTGTACAACCAATGTGTTTGTGATTAAATTGTTTACAAGAGCACAAAGTTCTTCATAGATCTAGCCTCTTCATTTTAATGTCAAAGTGCACTAGATTGATGCATTTAACTTTAAAATGTAGCCTACAAAGTCAGTGAGTAATTGTGTTATATAATTGGGATCTCAATATTGACCATAATAATTATGATTTTTACCATAATCGAGCAGCCCTAAGACTATACATAGTCTTATAGGAAAATCCTAGTCATTCTGCCTTTAAGTTGTAGCTAGGCTAAGTTTGAACTTAACTCTAACCCTCACCCAAGCAGCAGCTTTAAGCCTTGTGTTTTACTCTTGAAATGTTGTATACCCATCACTTTAGAGGCTTCAGATAGAGCTGTATGTGTGTGTGTGTGTGTGCGCGGTTGGGAGGAAGGCGTTTGAATACCGTCTGTGGGTAAGACAGTGGTCTGAGCCTATCGTAGTCCTCCTGTCCTGCCGTATCCCAAAGGCCCAGATTCACTGGTTTCCCATCCACCATCACATTGGCAGAGTAGTTGTCAAAGCTGCAGGAAGGCGGATAACACACTTGAGTAAAATGCAGTTTAGTAATGACAAAGAACCAGTAAGAGCATCGGTAAAGAACTGAACCAATCAGGAGTATTGAAAAGACTAGTAGTATCAATAAAACCCTAACGATACCCATCCTTTAGTCATAGCACTTGACTAACTAAATTATAGTACGGTACTATAACATGAAATCACTGCTTATATCAAATAAGTGTGAGCGCATGTGCAGTGTGTGTGTGGTTTACTCACACGGTGGGGATGTATTCACCAGGGAAGGCATTGGTGGTGTAGCTAATCAGCAGACAGGTCTTACCCACAGCCCTGACAGGGAAGAGGGACAACAGAGGACACATGAGGACACATTCATGATACAGTTTCTTTTTTGTCCCTCTAGTCTTTATTGCTTTATGCATACACAAATAAAACACAAATATAACAACGAAACTTGCAACAGTGCAGCGAGGGGTTCAGTTTACAATTGATGATGCAGTATACACAGGGTTCTTTTCTTATTAAAAAACATTTTCCAATAACTTACAGTATTGTCAATACAATTATACCGTGCTTATGTCTTTATTTCTATACCTAATCCATTTTTACCATTTTCTGTTAAACTCATCTTCTTTCACTCTTAGAGAATAAGTCATTTTCTCCATCACAAATATTCCCTGTACTATGTCTAACCATTGACTAAGTCGCTACAAGACATTTTCTTGTAATGGCCTTTCTGCCAGCTGTGAGTAGGATTTTAACCAAGTACTGATCTTCCTTCAGCACCACTGTAGTTATATTACCAAGGTATAAAATGGAACATTTCTTGATGATTATATATCCTAATACCTCCTTTTAATACTGAATTCACTCTGTCCCAAAACGGTTTTCTATTTTTGGGCAACTCCAGAAGATATGTGCATGATTTGCTTTTCTGTATGGCCACATTGTCTCCAGCATGTTTGCTGCCTTAGAATTTGCTTGCTTATTATGTTAGGCGTAATGAAGAAACAAATCAGATTTTTCCAATTAAATTCTCTCCACAATTGTGAATTAGTGGATTCACGATACAGTTTCACACTCATATGGACAAAAACTAGTCCTGTGTAGACTGTACGTCAGTGTGTATGCATGAGTGTAAAGGGCAGGCTGCTACTCCCTTTTTACTGTGCCACACAGACACTGGCCTACATTCATGTTGCCTGAGGGCCACAGTAGCCCCCTATGATACCACCCCCGACACACACACACACACACACACACACACACACACACACACACACACACACACACACACACACACACCCACACTCACTCACATGCACAACCTGCCTCTGCTGCTCACACAGAGTACACATAACACCCCCCTCCCCTCCTGTGTAGTGTACTGCACTGACACAAGGCACAGGGTTGCCACACAGATTGGTGGTGGTGGTGGCATGGAATTGGTATTGGCTGTGTGCTCATGCATGAAGTAATGAGCAATTTTATGTGTGTGCATGTCTCCATAGACACAGCAAATGGTGGAGACACACAGTGCCAATATGTGCGAGGGTGCCACGAGACTTGATTTGAGGTCAGTGAGTTTCTCTGGTTGGGACGGAGAGCAGAGGACAGAAGGAAGGAGACGGAAGTACGGCAAGACATTATGTTGATGTCTTCATAAAGGGGTACTCTAGTGATTACACTTCGATAAAGTTGGGGGACTAGTGAGAGGTAAAATTAAAAAGAGAATTGGTGCAGCAGAGACCGAGATTCCTGACCTTCAGTCCCAGTAGAGTGCTGCAGGGATGACGTCTTTTTGTAGGCCAACCAGGAAGTTAGCGTCGCCCTGGTTTCCCTCCACTAAAAGCCAATGAGGATTTTTCCATTGGGTTTTGGATTATTGCAGAAAAATAAGGTCTGTGGCAAACACACGTTATGATACTTCTCTACTACTCTACTGAGCAAGATAATCTTCACAAATGAACACTGCTTTTAGGATTTTTGAAGTAAATGCAATCGTAAGCAGAAGTAAAAAGCTAACGTTAGGCTATAAATGAACTACACCACGGTCGCACGAACGCAAGTATACACAACAAGCCTGTAAAGGAGGACGATTAGTACGTTTAGTAGTCTTATTTAGCCACTTGTTAGCCTTTTTTAAGACACATCAAGGATTCAAAATTCACAAGTGGGATATTTATTGATGTATTTTATGTTGTAGAACAAAACGTTAAAATCTCTTCAGCTTGTGTTAACCACAGACCTTATTTCCGGCATCGAACTAAAAAACCCATTCAGAAAACCCATTGCATTCCAGACATTGTTGTATTAAGAGAACTGGATACAGCGTCGGAGGTGGAGACCCGTTCATTCCTATGAAAGTTGCTCAGTGGCGCATGAAGCCAAAATGGCTCGACTTCGCAAATCACAGCTGTAAGAACATTTGAAACACTTTGCCGTTGCAGGTGTTACCAACACACTGTCCCATAGTTGCAGAATTCATCTAAACCATCCATTGACCTAGAATCCCAAATTGAATTGAAAAGCATAATCTGCTTTTAAGCTCTGTAATTGGATGTTTCTCACTGAAAAGCACCTTTTTGAGCCGTGGTTAACTTCTCAACTTTGGTTTTTATGTCCACACGCTTGCGTCTTTGACTTTTTAATCAAAGAAGCAGATGTTTTCTAACACAGCTGTTCATATTTTGTACTGACGATTCAGCCAGGAGAGTGAGTATGTTTTCTTTAGTGTATAATCAGCTGAAAACAAGAATCATCGTGTTTACATTACTTTAGAATGAGCCGTTTATATCTACAGTACATACGGAGGGGGTCCTCCTCACGGAGCTGGCCGCTATGTTTCTACAGTAGCCCAGAACGGACAAACCAAACACTGGGAGTAAGCTATTTGCGTCGGCCACCGTAGTTTTCCTACATGCTTGACACACGGGAGAAGTTTCAGTTGGTTGCAATCTGCAACCTCACCGGAAGTGAGTGGGAAGTGTTTCAACTTGAGTGTAAAATTCACGCATATCCCGAGGCTTGAGGAATCCAACGCATTAATGTATGTATGGAGACTTGAGGAAAAGGAGAGAGACTGGAGGAAAACAACAGAATTTCTGGGATTAGTCAGAGTCTGAGCTGTTACACAAACACACACAGATGGTCTCCACACACATGGTCAGTGCATACTTTGCTATAGCAAGCTGCAGCTAAAGTCTGTGCAGCTGTTAACAGCAGACATTTTGACTTGCAATGGTAAGAAAACATGGATGCATAAAGAGAACTAAATACAGCGTTGGAGACGGGGCCCTGTTTATTTCTATGGAAGTTGCTCAGTGGCGCATGAAGCAAAAAAAGTTGGACTGCCAAGTATAAAATTATCCGGATCTTCCGGCGATCTTCCGAATCCATTGGGCCCATAGAGCAGATGCAGTAGCGTTTCCTTTAACTCCTCCTCATTGACATGAACATTTTCATTATAATTTTTATATTTAAAATATTTTCATATTTAAAGAAGGGCTATTCAAGTGTTTGTACCGGGAAGTTCATTTACAGAAGTCTCTTTTCCAATGTAAGTCTATGGGAAAAAGCCTTAATGGCGCCCAATGGCATCACGTGACGGACACAGAAGTTGTAATTCCACGGTTGGGCCACTATGTCCAATTTTGCTTCAAAGCCCGGTGCTCTTCCTGGGAGGAAAAGCTAATAACATTAACACTGGCTCAGTAAAGCATGACAGTGTGACAGTGAGCCAGCAGGAAAAATGGCAGCTATAGAAAGTGAAGCAGCAAAATGGAATTCAGCCATCATTCATTTTATTATTTCCACCTGTGCTGTCACATGTCAAATGTCTTCTATAAAAAAGGCCTTTATTGGCCATTTGGGGCATCGACTATCTATCAATCTAGCAAGAAAATACACTGATAGGGTGGAGTCAGGTGAAATGGGCCATTTAAGCTTGGAGCATCATAGCTCTCTAAAAATTTTACAGCCAATCACAATAACTGGTCTCGCATTGTTGCTACAACACTAGTTAACATGTAACAATAGTTTTGATTGATCTGAGGTTGCTGTTATGTGCAAGGTATATAGTGTTACATGAAGCATGTCAGAGAGATTGTATGGTAATTGAGCCTGACATAGGAAATGTCACTCATCACTAATAAGGATGATAAAGCAATTATAAGTTAGTTTACAAACAAAGCAAAAATGTTTATTTTGACGGCTCTTTCAAATAAAAAAGTTGAATTTAAAAAATAAATAAATTGATTTTTGTGAAAAAAAAAGTCGTTTTACGTGCTGGCCCATTTTAGCTTAACCATGTCAGCTAAAACGAGCCACTATTTTCAGCTTAAAATGGGCCACATACACACTTTTACACAGAAGTTACACAGACATTGAGGGTGCCAAACAGGTGCATAGGTCTAAATATGTATCCAAAGCAAAATCTTAAGAATCTTTTTTAAAATGGCAGGTCCCCCGTTCACTTGTATAGGGTTACAGGCCAGTCTTGCCCTGTCCAATATGGCGCCTGCGTTGACGTATCGCTGCAACGGGCTGAAGCTTCTAATGCAGCGTCCATGTACAGTATATTGTATATGTCTATGATTTGGGGCTAATAAACATAAACTGCACAAACTGTCCAGTCAAATTTGCTCCGAGGTACCTTTTGAACACACTTTCACCAAACACAGAGCGGGCACAATCCACACACACACACACACACACACACACACACACACACTATGTATGTTGCTAGATACAAAACATCTTTAGAATCTGTAAAATGGCTTTTGCAACAAATACTGACAACAAAAACATAAATTTGTGCAAATAATGCAAAACAAAAACTTGCGATGCATTTAGTGTAAGCACACAGGCTAGTCTTGCCCTGTCCAATATGGCGCCCACGTTGACGTATCGCCGCATCGGGCTGAAGCTTCCAATGCGGCGTCTATCTACAGTATATTGTATATATGTCTATGATTTGGGGCTAATAAACATAAACTGCACACAAACTGTCCAGTCAAATTTGCTCCGAGGTACCTTTTGCACACACCTTTGCCAAATCCACACATACACACACAATATGTAAGTTGCTAGCTAATAGCAACAAAACATCTTTAGAATCTGTGAAATGGCTTTTGCAACAAATACTGCCAACAAAAACATAAATTTCTGCAAATAATGCAAATTAATGCACCTTTAACCCCCCCCCATCCCGCTGTCTGATAACACCTGTCTTTCCTAGTTTATAATGGAGGCTTTCTGTTGATGATGACATCATCAGGGTTGTTTATTAGAAAGCTCTCTCCAGAGCCAGCTGGGCTACTCCCACTGAGCCTGATGTGTAAAAATCAGAGGGATGCACCTTTAAGTGATTTGTGACATTTGAAGAATTTCCAGCAATTTCTTTCTGCACATTATCACTCTGTATCTTTTATATCTCTATTATTGTTTTTGTAATTTTTGTATACCTTTATACCTCTCCTGTGTTTCACTCTGATTGCTGATGTTGCTGCTTTGACACCTGCATTTCACTCCGGGGGTTAATAAAGATTCATCTTATCTTATTTTATCTTCTACAGAATTAAGATTTAAATCAGAAGAAAAGTCAAAATTCTGGAAAAAAAAAGCAGCATTCAAAGACAATATTGTTTCAGTTTCAGCATTTCTGACTTTAATCATAAAAATATGACTCAGGCCTATTCTTCATTTTTTCTAAGAATTGACACTAATGGCTCATTTTCATTTATACCTAGCAATATCAAGGTTTTAAACCAGCAGTGAAGAAAATCCTGCAGCCAAATGTGAGCCCCACATGCAGCTAAATGCAGGATCTGGGTCCAGTAAGAGATAGGACACAGTGAGCATAAATGAGGGCATTGGGGCCTGTTTGCCACTATAACAGGGCCACAAATTCCTCAGCGTGCATCAGCACTTCAGCCTGCCTCCAGTGGCCTACGAGGCGTGTAGGTGTTCCCGCATCCGCTCAGCTCCCACCGTCACAATGAACCACGATGCGACCAATGCAACCACACAAAGCAGATAACTATATAGATAATCTACTGTGCATCATGGAGAACCTGCAGAAACCCGACGGATCGGTGAGTCCCAACCCTTTTTCTCCAACATAGCATCCTCCCATCATCCATCCATCCGTGGACGCTTCACCGAATCACACGGAGAGAAAATGATGTGCTGGTGTTTGTGTAAGCATGCTCTTACCCGTCGCCCACCACCACACATTTGATAGCCTGCATTGTTGCTGCTACAGGGAGCTGGAGGCGTTCAGTTCAGTTCAGTTCAGGAGGGAAGCAGCCGGCGTTTGGTGGTTTGTAATAGATCCGACGGTCTGCACTGAAGTCTCGGATGAGAGCAGCGGGCCAGTCCGCTCGGCGATGGAGCCGCAGTGAAAGGGGTCGATGACGAGAAGCGCCGAGCAACTCCGGAGAGAACCGAGTGTTTTTTAAAGGGACAGAGCACCGGATATAACGGGAGTCTTAGCAGAGGACGAGATGATTCACGTCTGTTACTTCCGGCTTCGCTTACACTCTTAGATTGAGCACACTAGGCTACTACTGCTACTACTATTGGCCTACTAGACGACTACTACTACTACTACTATTGCTAATACTGCTAGTTACTTCTACTACTACTACTGCTTTTGCTACTTCTACTACTGCCACTACTATTAGCCTACTACTACGACTACTACTGCTACTACTACTATTAGCCTACTAGACTACTACTACTGCTACTACTACTAGTACTACTACTACTAGTACTACTACTACTACTATTATTAGCCTACTACTATTACTACTACTATTAGCCTACTACTACTACGACTACTACTGCTACTACTACTATTAGCCTACTAGACTACTACTACTACTGCTACTACTACTAGTACTACTACTACTATTAGCCTACTACTGCTACTACTACTATTAGCCTACTAGACTACTACTACTGCTACTAGTACTACTACTGCTACTACTACTATTAGCCTACTACTAGACTACTACTACTACTATTACTAGCCTACACTTTTACTAGCCTACTACTAGCTAACATACTACCACCACCACCACTAGGCTACTATTATTACTAATATTGCCACCACAACAATAAAACCTATTCTTAAAGCTTTGCACTGAATCTGTTGGGTATAGAGTATAAGTTAAAGTCAACAACAACAACAATAATGATAACTTAAATACCTATACAATGTTAGGAATCACAAAAAATGTAGCTAAATATGCATGGTAAATCAGAATTATGACTTTTGAAGACAAAACTATAACAATGAGTCAAGATGTTTATGCTATCTCATAATCTGATTCAGTAGGTCCTATCTCATAATGTTGACCTACAAACATTTTGACTTAATATTTATTCATCTTAGTTGATAACTTTGTATTATTGTAGTCTAAACCCAGGAGCTCCCTTAAATGCTCTGTAATGTGCATCAGATTTAAGCCACTTAAGTCAAAGTCTCTCATTTCCCTGTGATTCATTTTCTCTGCTGCACTTCTAAATTCTTTATTAAATTAGGGATTATTTATCACTGCACTAACTGTACTGAAACTGTATTCCTCTATTAATTGTTTACTTTAATTTAATTTTACTTTACATTAATGTATTTATATTTTCCTCTTTATTGTGTTTTTAAATGTCCTAATTCAATTGCCTCGGTATTTGAATAGTGCTATACAAAAAACTTGCCTTGCCAATGAGGCATTATTGTTCTCATTTTATATATAGGTGCACTACCAGACCGATACAGTTGATTCATAATGAAACGCTCCCATGAGGAACATGTCTGATACAATGAAGATGAAGGTTCTTCCATAGTGACTTTCATATGTAGGTGAACTATCTTGACAGTTAAGGATCTTTGGCTGTAATTTCAAGACCCGGTGACCTCATACATCCCCACCCCACCACCACATCACTCTGAATACTGTTACGTTATCTGTTAAATAGAATAATAGACTAATGAAGATCAACCGCTAAATCAATAATTCATGTCAAAGACACTTTAATGGATACCACCCAGGAAGAAAAATCATGAGGCATTTATTTCAGAAACATTTTTACTGATATTTAAAAAAACACATATAATCAAAAACAGCAAAATGGTATAAAAACACCTGAAAAAATAAAATTACAAATATCCATCACATATCTGAAACAATATCAAGATATAAAACAGCAATTTGTGTTATAAATGACTGCATCAAGAGTTCAATGTGACTTTCTCCATATAAAGAATCATCATTTTGTGAACCAGTTTACTGCTCTCTGTATCTGAGCTGGAGAGGACCAGCTGCCTGGTTCCACAGATACAATATTAAGGCGTATTTGAACAAAATCTCATGTTGGATGTAAACACTGACAATGCTGCACTGCTGTTCAATTCATTTAGATTGGAGGAGAACATCAATGAGTACAGACTGGGCTGGACAGTGAAAACAGATAGAAATGATGACTTAAGCACAGCACATCTCAGTTAATAGGAAAGCGAAATACATAAGAGTGGGCATTCTTTGGCAATGATGTAAGGACAAGCAAAACATTAAGACAGGGCTGTGGTCACAGCAAATGAAATGTCCTTTCAACAGCAGTTTAGTCTAAAATTAAATATTTTCTTAAGATAAGACAGACTATAATGAAGAAACAATAGTACTTCACATTTTTGAGGTTCTTAGCATGGTAGGACTAAGTTCCCTTGTCTTCTATTTGATGTTTAGAGTAGTGTGTCGCTCCTTCATTTAAAGTCCCCCCTCCAGTGTATTTTGGCATTTTTATGATATTTCATATTTATTTGAGTCATTTCCTGACTAAGCTGATTAGCCACTTTTGATAAATAACTTAATCTTGTGCTCAAAGTTAAAAAAAGAAAAGAAAAGAAGGTTGTTGGTAAAATGGGAATATGAGGTATGACTATAGCAGAAGCTACAGGTCAGACGTCATCCTCCAAGCTGTTTGTGTCTGAGCGGCAAACTGATAAATCTGTTTATCCGTCAGTTTGTCTTTCTAGTTAATTAGCTAGTTAGGTATGGTTAGCTAGCCCATTAGGTAACTGAGGGGGTTTCATTTTATTTGTATTTTCCTCCACCTTAGTTTATTAGTGTTTATTTTCACAATGGGATTTGTGTGTGCCGAGAACGTGTGCAGTCAATGTAGTGGATTACACTAAATCCCACCAGCAGAATTAACACAACGCTCTCTTCTTTACCGTCTCCTCCTGCTGGAGATAAATTAACGGAAAACAGACGATGCAGTTTTGGAAGTTTGTGGGCCTCTAACAGGTCCGGACGACGGGCGCAGCGTACAACTTTCAGCTCAAGAGAAAACACGAGAGAAGTCGCGTTAGAGAAATAAACGAATCACAGTTCAGCGTGGTGCAGTGTCGGTGCCGGGAGCTGAGGCCAGATCGGCCGGTGCTGGTGGATGGTGCACTTCCAAAACGTCCCGAAAACGCACTGGACGCACGTCCTCCAGTGCGCTGTGGCCGGCCAGTGTGCTGCGGTGCGGCTCCTCGGTGCAGCAGCAGCTAGACGGCTGCCTCGCCAGGAGGAGACGGTGAAGAAGAGTGCGAGTGAGACAGAGTTGGTGTGTTAAATTCATCTAAACGTGTGTTGAAAAACGATGTAATCTGGTTGCCGTGGTGATGAATTACGTCCGACTATTAACCACACCCCCATTCTCTGTTTGAGAAAGAACGTTAACCAAAAAAAAGGAATTAACACTGGCTGGAGGGGGATTTAAGAGCAGAGAAATACAGAAACAATACAGAATTTGGACCATCACTCTATGAATGTGCAACTAAAAACACCTATAGAAGAAATTAAAAACACGTTGTTTTGAAACTGGTAATAATCTCATCCAGCTGGCAAACATTTTGTTAAAAACAAACAAAAAGGGTACAAGTCCAATGGACTGGTAGCGACCCCTAGAGGCGGAAGTGTTCATTACTCCACTGGTAGTGGCGGTAAAGATTTAGCCCTGAGGGTGGCAATAGATCAAAAGATCTGATCGGTCAGAAGGTCATTCGTCTCCTCTTAATGTGCTAAATTGATCTAAAAGTGCATTAAAATCTATCTGGCATGTAATATTCGTCCTCTGGGGACCATCAATATCCTGCATGTCACGTGTCAAACATTTCTTGACTGGATCTGCATGTTTGTGTGATTACAGCTCACAGCACCAAACTTACACTTCTGATTTTCCAAATGTTTCACGTTCAGACAATCATGATTTTTTTCTTTTATTCTTCAGATGTCCTGACCTGTGTCGGAGCAGAAGTGAGGGCTCAGAGAGGTTACAGCTGAGGCGTTGAGGTCTGTGGATCATTTCTTGGGGCTGCTGTAGTGTCCCAGAGGCGAGCCCTGAACGTAGGTGAGGATGGCGCTCTGCAGGTAGCTGGCTCTGTTGGCTTCGTCTTCCCTCATCCTCTGGATCTCCGCCTCTTTCAGGCGCAGCTTCTCCAGCATGGAAGTCATCTCGCTCTCTTTGTCGAGGAGCGCCTCTCTGTGGTTACTGCTTTGTACTGCGGGGACAGCGAGCCACAGAGGGAGAACGGTATGAACAGACAGCACTACGGAAAATAGTTCATATTTCAAACATAATGCATTTGAAATCCAGAGTGTATGACCTGGTCACAAGACAAACATATTACATTCTGAACAAAATCAGTCGAGCATCTTGTTTCTTTAAAAAAAAGGGGAACAGTTCAAATAACTGGTTTCAAGTAAGTTGTTACACACGGCTTTGTTGAATACTGGACTCTGATTCTGGCGTTCTGCGTTCTACGGTCTGTTATTTCTTTATAGCATACCGTTGCTATGTATAACAGACTGTTGCTATGGGCGCAATTCTGATGTAGGACTTTGGAGGACCATTTTTGTGTCAAACTATTGATTTCTTAAGTAAGTAGCCGTGCAATAAGCGGGATAATGGACAGCTAGAGGGTCATTGTTGTTAAATAAACCCCTTCAGGGCGATGCAAGACCTCCGCTCTGCGTCAGGGTGCAGCATCGCCCTTTTGGGGTTTATTTCACAAATATGACCAGCTCACTGTACACCATCCCTTACTTAGAGCATATCATGCTGCTAGTATCAATAATTTGAACTGTTGTTAATGACACAAACAAAGATAGTGGGGTGGGGTGCACCTTTAATCTCTCTCTCCAGAGCACTGATCTTCTCTTTGAGTCCTCCCTGTGCTGCTCTCTCTGCCTGCAAATGTCCAATCTGCTCCTGCAGCTCCACCTTGACCCGGCTCACTTCAGCCACCTTCTCTTGGTCCTTACTCGACAGCTCCTGCAACAACACACCGCCTGTTCAACAACCAAATCACTTTGATGACAACAAGCAAACCCCGTCCTTCATGTATCACTCCTGGAGGCTCGTCAGATGGACGAGGCCACTGTACAGCAGAGATGTGGTACAGCTTAGCTAAGCTTAGCTTAGACATTATGTGTTTGTGGGGCCCATCCACCGATGTGTGTTTTTTGCTCTTAAAACTTAAAATTTAAAGAAAAAAAGGAAATGTACAGTCGGGAAAAATACTTCCAGAGCCTCCTCACAGATTCACAACTCTAAAGATTCACACCTACAGTGTCTTTAGAGATTCCAGTTAAAGTGAATGTCCTTCATGCTGTGAGAATAAACCAAATGGACACACATGCAAACTGCACACATACAAACTGCACACATACAAACTGCACACATACAGGGCCCAGCTGGCTAGGTTGGCTTCCAGCCACATTTTCAAGCCTACACATAGTGAAACTAAAATGCCGCAGGTGTAACGGGCAGCTGATGGGCCCTGACCTGCTGGAGCTCCTCTGTCCTGCGCCTCATTCCGTTCAGCTCGATGCTCTGTTGGCTGTTCTTGGCCTGCAGGTCAGCGATGGTCTGTTTCTGCTGGGAGCAGTGGAGCTGGACCTCCTGCTGGTGGGAACGCACAGTGCGAAGCTTCTCCTCCAAGGACGACACATGCTCCAGCTGCTCAGAGGAAATAAAGGGCGGATGTGAGGATGATGGAGAAACCCGTCAGGTCAACAGGATAATAATTTATATTTTATAATAATAAAGCATTTATAAGTGTATGATGCAGTGCATTACACACATGGAGAAGAATAATCTCTCACAGTACACAGCCTAAGATGGATCCCTGCCGCACACCCTTAACTGATAGGAATTCAAATGT
>CAKAOI010026795.1:0-35589 GCA_916701655.1 Sebastiscus albofasciatus
TGCCTACAGTATATCTGTATGTTTCTGTGTTGTACTGACTATGAAAAAAAATCTCTCAAAACAAATTAAATATCTAATCTAATCTCAGAATGGTCAGTTTCAAAATTAAATAAAGTTTAGTCTATATATATATATATATATGTTATTATATGCAGATGACTGTATTCTATAACACCCCCAAAAGCATTAGGCTCACAACATTTTGCCAAAAACAAACAATAAAAACAGATACTGCATAAAATTGCTTACCTAGCTCTTATTGTTGCTAATTTTCCTCTCAAAGTGTACCAGATTGAATCATTTAACTTTAGAAATGTAGAGTATAGGGTGAATATTCCTGGATTTTTTCATATTGCTATATATATATTCTGCTATATATAGCAGAAAAAAAATATTGCAATGTTTTTCCATCAAACATCATGCAGCCCTAATTTGTACATCAGCAGGAATGTAGCACAGCATGGAAGTGAAAACAGTGTTTGGTTTATTTTAATGTGAAAGTGCAATAAAAATATGTTAAAAACCAATGAATAATCGTGATTATCATTTTGGCCATAATCGTGCAGCCCTAATTAACAGTAAGCTTTAAGTCTAATAATGTCCAACGCAGCACCTTGACTTCCTGCCAAACAGTACAGTACAGTACAGTAGCTTTGCAGGCAGCTTGTTTTAAGACCATTTACACTTCCTTAATATCATAAAGACTTTGGGCACGTTACCAACTCTTCTTTATGGTGCCTTAATTTCAATAACGTCACCATGATCTGATAATTGGCATTAAGGTCAAGGCAGTGGATTAGCCTCCTGCTGCATATAGCCCTCTTACGTAACCGGTAGCCCAAACTGAATAAGCTGCTAAGCTGGGAGAGCGCTGGCCAACAGCGAGATGCTCCTCCCTCACAGATAATAATGCTCTGGACTTTTCTCAGTCTCACCTCAGGTGCACCTTGTCTTATACTGTATATCCAGCCTTCGCATTTATGATCATCACGACAGCCAACTTACATCAACTGCTGCGTAACGGCCTGCTGAGCCACTGCTCCATAGTTGTACATAGGTTCAACATGGTACAACTACACATATACACTTGAGAAAATGATGGTCATCGTGAGGCTAAGACCTAAATTGAGAATAATTTGTATTTGTCTAAATTTCAAAAGGCGGGCGGAGGACGTGTCAAATGACATATTGAGGTAAAAATGTGAGCGGTAAAGACACAGCAGAGCACCACAGCATCAGAAATGCAGCAGTCCTGTTTCTGAGAACAGTATAGTACACAATATATCCTCAATGATCTACAGCACAGTCACGTATTTCAGTTTGAATTACTTTTTAACTCATTTCCCCACTGTAGCCACCATCATATGTGAAAGCTTCAGTATATAGACATGTAAACAGTCTCTTAGTAGATCAGCGGGTTTGGCACGGTAATAATGTGGTTTGTTGATGTAACAATTCCTCGAGCAACACTTACTAATAGGGCTGCAACTAACGATTAATTTTTATTGTCGATTAATCTGTTGATTATTTTCACGATTAATCGATTACTTGTTTGGTCTATGAAATGTCAGAAAATGAAAAAATGTCTATCAGTGTTTCCCAAAGCCCAAGATGACGTCATCAAATGTCTTGTTTTGTCCAAAGATATTCACTTTACTGTCATAGAGGAGTAAAGAAAATAGAAAATATGAAAATTTAAGAAGATGGAATCAGAGAATTTTGACTATTTTTTCTAAAAAAAAATGACTCAAACCAATTAATCAATTGTCAAAATAGTTGCCGATTGATTTAATTTAGTTAACAAATGTTGCAGCTCGACTTACTGATCTGTCCTCTTATCAAAAAATGCAGATAGTGTACGATACAATTTGTAAAGTTGGCCATGAATTGAAGGAATATGTCAAAACAGATACCAGGAATCACACACAGTGCTTTCATATCAGAACCTGTACTCCTGCTCAGAACCAGCAGACTCAATACTTTCCGGTACAGTAAAAACAAAACAAAAGGAAACCGGTTTGATCATCAACGCCTTTCTAGGAACTTTATTTTGTTATAGGGGCATTAAAGGACAGAGAGCAACAGAGAACAAGACATAAAGACATTGAAGTTGCTGAGCAAATTCCAAGGACATGAACACTTGATTTTAATGACCCCATGGCCTTTGATCTACGGTCACCCTCAGGACAAACTCTTAGTCATACTACTGGTGGATAGTAGGGCTGCACAATTAATCGAATATTAATCACGATCATGATTTGGGCATCCCACGGTTAAATTAACATAACCGCCTGTGATACTGACGTTTAAAATGTGCGTTCTGCTCGTAGAAAACGCTGCTGCATATCAAATCAAGCGCTTCCTAAACTAACAGCCAGCCACCAGCCGGCGATTGAGATGTTTCGGCTTCGCTTTTGGGAATAGAGAGCGCATACAATTGTTGATCAATTCATCAATTCAATCATTCATAAATCTCCAACTTTTGCTTCGTAAAATACAATTTCACACCCCATAAACCTGCCCGTTCTTATTCCCAGGGCGTCAAATACCGACGCTTAGTTCGATACCGACGCATGAGACACCCTTTAGCAACGGTATATGAGACGCACCGAGCTCTCCATTAACTACAATGTAAACCCATCCATGGCAACAGTAAACGCACAGGGAAAGTGTGGTGGTGACGTAATTTAAAGAGCAAAAAGACCCATAGGGTAGGCGAAAGGGGGAGGTGGACGGGTCCAACAAACACAGGGCTTTCCTCCAGGAGACCGCTGTTCACGTCCCGTGTGTTAAGTTTTACTTTCACTATACAATCAGCTGTTCGTTCATGTCCCGTGTTCACGACGTCAAGTCCCATTTTCATTGTAAAAACAGTAATTTTAAGCCCAACCATGCTGTTTTTTCCTAAACCTAACTATAGTGTTTTTGTTGCCTGAACCTAAGCAAGTGTTTTTGTATGATATCCTTAAGATATCTTTACCGTGTCTGTCTGCAATTTATAAATAGTTACACGCTATTTTTTCTTTACCAGGTTCATAAAACTGTTCTCATTCCTTTAAGGGACAATGTAACTGATAATAATAAAAATCACAATAATAATAATTAACAGTGTATACAGTGATATTTTCCGAGACGGAAATCGTACCGTGAAAATCTCATACAGTTACAACCCTAGCATGTACGCAGTGCACAAGTATGGTGGCATTCACTTACACACAAACAGCCATGTGAATGTTTCTGCATAAATGATTAAAGCTGCAGTGGGTAGAAATGGAGCAAACATGATTAAAAAAAGTTATTTTTATAAAACAGTAATGCATGAGACCAGTAATCTGAAAAAAATCATGTGCCTCTGTGTCCTCTGGTGCTCCTAATGGCATCTACAAGATTTCACAGACCGGAAGAAAAACAGCCAGTCAGAGCTGATCTGGAGTCTGCCGTCCAGCTTCCATCTATCAACCGGCTGTCAATCACTCGCGAACTCCAATCAAACGGTCAAACTAGGCAGCGATGATCAAATATGAATCAATATTCTGTTACTTTAATGCCTATTTCTCGCTTTCAGAAACGTCTTGTAGTGTACTGTTTAGCTGTAAAATTAGAAACTTTGTGAACCCGGCAGCCATGTTGAGATCAGTTGAGGAAATACCAAGCACCGCCCACCAGCCAAAGCACAGCCAATAGGAACGTTCAATTGGAACACACTCTCTCTCTCTGAAATGCCCTGTGATTGGTCATGGGTTCGATTTTTTAAAGCCTGAAAACAGAGCCATGAGGAGGTGTAAAAGTCTAGTTTTCTCTCAGAACACATGAGATACAACATGCTGAGAGGTTAATATGGACTTTTTGCCCAATGATGCCAAAGACTTGTTGCCTACTGAAGCTTTAAACTGAGCCTCCTGAGTACAATTATGTCAACTACATATAAAAAAAAAAAAAAAAAAAAATCATATGTCGCCTATTTCAGCACTGTTCCAGCTGCAGTAACTGCAAAACTTCATTGTTGATGTTAACGTGTAACTTCGAGGATATCAGACAACACAACCTTCACTGCCTGCAGCAATAACGATCCCACTGATATTCAGCCGTATTGCAGTTCAGAAACAGGTTAGTCAGATTAAGGAAACAACTAGTAGGACATCTGTGTTTATAGTGGGTCACTACTACACGCCTGGTGCGTGTTTTTAAAGGTGAAATATTGAACATGGGATTTCTCCCGACACATCTGGGGTGTGAGGGATAGATTTGATGTAGGTGGCTCTGCCAGGAAATAATTGCAGCTGCAGGCATGTGGTGCTCACATCCATCTGGCTTGTCCTTAATGGAAACATTGAGTGAGATAGCCGGGCTGTGTGTGCCTCTTCTGGGCAGGTCCCACCAGGGTAAGAAGCTATAGGTTTAAATTTTGCACTATATATTGGCTGTGTATTGGCAAGAATCTGGCGATACGATATGTATCATGATACAGGGGTGACGATTCAATATATTGCGATACCGTAAGTAAGGCGATATATATTGTGATTTTGTTATCTAATTTTAGGAAAACTGGGATCTACTTTTATATTTATCACAGTCCCTGTAACATCCAACATCATAGCACTACATTGAGAGGGCAGATACACTGAGAGGGTGCATCTCTTTGCAAATGAAAAAAAGTATAGACAGAGTTCATCTTTGCATGTAAACTACTAATTAAAAATCTACACAGTGTTTTTGAATATCGATACAGTATCACGAAACGTAATATATCGTGATATTCAGTTTTTTTCAATATTTTCTTACACCCGTAGTAGCTTGACTTGACTGCACTGCTCAGCAGCACTTTATCACGGCTACTATTACGATGGTTTGACACTTTAACGGGCAAATACATCTCTTTTTACTTGGTTGTTTTGTTGTAACTGTTGTGATTAATGTCCCATGTCCTCTTGTATGTTGTGTTTTTGCCATCTACCGTAAACCACTTTTCCCCTCGAGGGAGATGAACTGCCATACAAAAGAAAAGTATAATCATAAGGTTGTGAAAAGAATTTATTATCATGAGCCACCATTTTTGTCAATTACTGCATGTCACAGCAACAGCACCAACCAAAGATAGGATATATGTGTCATATGATATGATATGGACTAGGCCTCACCTGTACAGAGGATACTCATATTACAGTAAACTTTCTCTTTTATCAAATGAGCCTTTGTTGTGTGCATTTTCAGTGTGTCTAACAAAAGGTCAAAGTCAGCACGAGCTTTCTGATCTGGTGAATCAAACTCACTTTATCCTTTAAATGTGAATAATTCATTCTAATTCGTGAGCAAAACATAGGCACAAAGCAATGTACTGCTTTAAAGGCAGTCCCAGATGGAGTTTATGCTGTGTGACCTGATAATTGCAGCTGCAGCTAGCAGGCGACATCGACTATATAAAGCCCTGGTGCAGGACTAAACAGTGGAAAGAGTCAGTAAGCTGCAGGCACCTCCAATTGTAATCCAGTATTGAGTTGATCAGCTTAGTGCTATAATGGCCAATGGTCTCTTTCAACTCTGCAGAGCAGGACCAGATCATGACCCTGGAAATCCCATTAACACTGCTGACACCCCAGCATCATCCTCCCACGCTGAAGGAAATAACCAACCAGCCAATCAATCAGCTGTCAACCAGGGAATGTCCTGAACCATGTTCAGATCAGTTTAGGAAATACCTGAATACATGATTAAAGCTGCAGTGGGTAGAAGTGGAGCAAACATGATTAAAATCAATCAGAGCTGATCTGGAGTCTGCCGTCCAGCTTCTGTCTATGAGCCGGCTGTCAATCACTCGCAAACTCCAATCAAACGGTCAAACTAGGCAGCGATGATCAAATATGAATCAATATTCTGTTACTTTAATGCCTATTTCTCGCTTTCAGAAACATCTTGTAGTGTACTGTTCAGCTGTAAAATTAGAAACTTTGTGACCCCGGCAGCCATGTTGAGGAAATACCAACACCACCCACCACCAGACGGAGCACAGCCAATAGGAACGCTCTCTCTCTCTCTCTCTCTGAAATGATTTGTGATTGGTCAAAGTCTCCCGTCATGTGCTAGATTTTCTAAAGCCTGAAAACAGAGCCATGAGGAGGTGCAGAAGTTTAGTTTTCTCTCAGAACACTTGAATTACAATTATGGAATTTTTTGCCCAACGATGCCAAAAAATGTACTGAAGTTTTAAGAAACCATATTTGATTGGGACACATCCCCGCAACAAAAAAAAAATCATGCTATAATATGTTTTTCAATGAAAAATGAGAGTAATGATGTCAAAATGATCATTCCCTCTAATATCTCAAATCATATCAGTCAAAATAATCACAATGAAATATTATTATTTTATATACATACAGTATACACACACACACTCAAGCAACAAGCCAACAAATTAGGCTGCCTGCTGTTACCTGCACCCTTAAGCAGCTTGCAATAGACTAATGAGCAGATTATGACTTTGTAGCATCACGTGTAACGTTCAAAATGAGATATTAAATGCATTAAAGTGCTGTTTTTTAAGTGGTACAAACATGACCCTGATGGGGGTCACCACCAATGAGCGCACTGAACTCTGGGTGCTCAATCCTGGTCCTGATGATACAATCTGTACTGACTGAGAGAGTTAAATTCATCTCTTACCAGCAGCTGAGACGAGTGTGTGCTCTCTCCCTCGGTGCCGTAGCCGTGGTGACTCCCAGATGAGGGGATTTACCGACTTGCAGAGCTGGTTTACCGGGATGACAGCAGCAGACAAGGGCACATGCATCACCGGCAGCTCAGCGCGTCCCACCGTCCGCCAGCGAGGAGATCTCAGCATTCACTGAGCGCGGTGAGAAGGGGCGGGGCTAGATAAGATAAGCCCCGCCCCTACATGTAAACCACGCCCATTGCCTGGGTAGCCTCAGACCTTTTTTTTTTTTAATGCTTTCTTTATTGAACACATGCTCATTGATACATACAATTTAATTTTATTTCAAAATGTATTTGTAGAATACAAAAAAGAAAAGAAAAAAAATAAAGAAAAAGAATGATCATACCAACAAGTGGACAGTCAGAAACAATTTACATACAATTTATTTATTTATTTATTTATATTTATAGATTTATATTTATATCTATATTTATAGATTTGTATTTATATTTACTATTTATTATTTTATTTATCTTTTTGGGCTGGCTTATTGATAAGACTTGTTGCATATGTGCAATAATGCCTATAATTGAAAGCAACAAAAGTATCTGAAGTTCGTGAAGTTTGTTCTGATTGTTTGTGTCTTTTTCATGTGTTAGTATGGTTTTAAAATGTATGCATGGTTGTATGTATATGTACTGTATGATTGTAATTGTAAATGTATATGTATGAAAATGTAAGGGTGTGTATGAATAAATATATAGTTTTTATTTTTTATGACTTACAATCATTTATAGATTTCTATGTTTTTAATATATGTAAATTCTGCTTCTATTCAGTTGTTAATTGTGAGCATGAATGCAAATAATCTGAAAGTCAAACTAAATGTGGCTATTTGTGAGTAAACATAGAAACATTCAGAGCAAAGCATTTGGACGGAGTCACTGATTGTATCAGGAGTGGCTTGGGGAAATCTCCGGCCCTCCCCTCTCCAGCTCTACTTAAGAGCAATAATGTTATATAATATGACCATCTGCTCTTCACGTTGATTTAAAAGTCCCATTATGCCAACATAGACATGGTGATGGATGCCAGTCAACATTTGAACTAGGGTGTGCTGGATGAAGAAAAGTTCAAGAGTGAACTCAGATTTAGTGCCCTTTTTTTTTTTTATATAAAGAATATAATAATAATAATTTAGCTGTCATTCATCATTTTCGTGTTGTGTGTGCGTAGCAGAGGATGTGTTATATATTTTGTTTTTACTCTTTGATGCTGGTGCAAAAGAAGAGGAATGAGGCACGAGTTGCAGTCAGAGATTAAGGCCTGACCTCTTCTTCAATAGAACAGTTCACACAGCGTGTGACAGCACTTTGTGTCCATGTGACATTATGCTCACTCAATCACTGAACATCTGCTATCAGGCTTCAGGGCCAAACATGACTCTGTAGTCACATCTAGTGACACTTTTGTGAACTGCTATATATTTTTATTTTTATTTTTTATTTTTTTGAATGCTTTATTTATTGAACACATGCTCATTGACAGAGGTACAAACAGATTCATAAACAATTGAAAATAAAATAAAAAATAATTACATATACAATTAAAAGTGCAAGAATTTATGTTATGTACATCATATTTTATTAATTTAATAATTTAAAGGTCTTAATGTTTTTTTTGTTTTTAACATTGGGTAAGATGACTTGGCTCCTGACCTTTTTTTTATGAATATGACATTTAAAAAAATAATAAATAATTGTATTATATATAGCATGTTATTTCCAATCTTGTCTTGACTATTGCATCAAACATATGTATTTGAACATTCATCTTAAGTTTCTTTTGTAGAAAGTTGGCCACATCTATCCATATATGCAGTGAAAAAATTGATAGGAAATACTTATATATACTCTCTCAATATCCAGCTTGAATATTTTTAACACAAGTTTTACCGGGTAAATTCTTTGGAATATCTTTCTTAAGTTTGTTGTTGATACAGTATATATCACCAATTTTCCAAGCTTTCACCCACTGTACATTCTCAAATAAGGACGACCAAAAACATCTAGATGAAGGGACAGAAACATAACTGAGTGTTTTCCTAATATTTTTGTTAAAGCACTTCTCTTTCAGTACATTAGTACTTCAAATATAAATATTTTTCACACAATCTTCTGAATTGATCAACAGTACCAGGGTTTCGTAGAAGTGTAAGGCCACTTTCTGATATAGCACTGAAAACAAAAGCATATTCCTTTGGTTTTACAGGCATTTTGAATTTATTAAGAAATTCTGTATAGGATAATAAATAACCATCTTTGTTTATGTAGTCTGGTAAAGTTTCATTAGTGCAGTGGGTGTCTAGGGGGCAGTATAGGACCAGTGTTGCTCATGAAAGTGATTTAAGAAACAAACAACATTACATTCGCTTGTCTCTGGATATGTTTGCAAGCTGTGAATGAATGATAAATGAATGGCATCATCACATATAATAGCCTAAGTATTGCTAAAACTATATAAACAACGAGTTTTCTTTTAAATGAATTAACAAAATTGTAATATTAACCACCAACACAACAACAACAACAACCATATATAGTTGCCGTCTACAATTAAAAACGTACATATAGTTTATTGGCTGAAATCATTAATTTTAAACAGAGAAATTGTAGGCTTACATGTAATTTTATCATGTCTGCACGCATTAATAATGAATTCACATATTGGCACATGTGGTAATTGAACCAATCCAACAATCAATCAGTCAGTCAATCAATAAAAAAAACAAACAAATAAGAACATTATACATGAAAAAAATGTATCTTGGCCACTACCCTGGAAACAATAACAATAATGCACATTTATTGGGTTACATCTACCGTGTCACAGTATTATTTTTACATCACTAATATTTCAGTTTTCTAGTCTGTTTTTATGAATTTATTTTGTATTCAGTGGGATACTTCTTTTATTATATGTTCTGTGTGTACAATCTTAATCTGTAAAGTAACTATACATGTCAAATAAATGCAGTGGAGTCAAAAGTACAATATTTCCCTCTGAATTGGAGTGGAAGTTAACTGTTAAGTTGCATCAAACGGAAATACTCAAATAAAATACAAATACTACAAATATGTACTTAAGTACAGTACTTGTTGAGTAAATGTACTTTGTTATTTAGTAATTTCACCACTGCTATCAAAGTTATAATAGAGGCAAACTTGAGCTCTAAATGACCTCTTGCTGTGAAACAGCTTTCCTGTCTGCAACATTTCAGTGGTAATTGTATAAGACGTCTATGAAGTCCATGATTGGCAAATAGAAAAACCTGTTGCCTAATTTCATCATGTCATATGAAATTGCACACATTAATAATTAATTCACATATTGGCGCATGTGGTAATCGAACCCAGTTTGGGAACCACTATACCACTATAACCTGATATTTTAGGCAGAATTTCATTCATTCATTAATTCTCACTGTGCAATATAATTTTCCACTTATGCAATTTTGTTAATAGTCTGTTTATTGTCAATACTGTATATACTGCTCCTATTTTTATACTTCCTTCTATTTAAATGGTTCATATTTTGTTACACTTTGTTTAGCTCTTTTTTTAGTCTTTTTTTTCTGTGTTAGCTGATGCATCTTGTTTTTTGCACTATCCCCTTTGCTGCTGTACACTGCAAATTTCCACCACTGCAGGACTAATAAATGAATATCTTATCTTATCTTATCTTATTATATATCTATCTATATATATATCACAACACTGGACACACATTTACATGAATAAATATTAATAAATAATTAATGTTTATGGCTGAATATTGACCACTATACACTTAGTTTCATCTAATCTGGCTCTTTCTCTCCATCTCGCCTGTGATTGGCTGTTTTATTACACAAGCCCCGCCCCTTACATGAATGATAACGGACCAAGGCGAGTAACCACCTTTCATGAGACTAGTTAGCTGGAAATAATGATATATATCATATAGATACTTATACAAAAAATAACAATACAATGTTAAACTGTGTTGCTTTGCGAGACAGAGCCTCACACACCCTGAAAAAAGGATAAAAACACACAAAATCACACCCCCAGATCCACGCCCTCTGCATATTTCATTGGCCGTGGAAGAGCTTCATGATTGGTAGATGTTGACGTCAATCAAGTCTACTCGGCACACGATTGGCTGAGCTGTTAAGGAAGGAAGTCAAGTGTCAAAACGGTTCGATAGATAAGCCCAGAGTTGACAAAAGCGATCTCAGTTTAAACATTTTTGGACACTGTTTTAATTCACAGGTTGTGTTCCTGGACAGACCACACGTCGGCGAGGATTTACGGCTGCGAACCAAACGTGTGAAGGACTCGGTCTCACCGTGGATTTATACCACCACCACCACCACCAGAGAGAGAGATAGACAGCAAAGTGGGACTTTATTGTTCGAGGCTAGCTAGCTAGCTTTGCCAAAGCGGCTTGTTTTTTGTGTGTGTGTATAACGGTGGACCGCAGGGCTATATGGCTGCGAATTACGAGCCGATATATGGACTATCAGAAGATGAGGTAAGCTTTCATTTCAACAATTGTTATGTAGACATCAGTCATGGTGGGTTGTCTGCCTCTCACTGGCCGTGAATATCTAGCATCGATGCTAGCCGTTACCATGCTAACACCCACAGTCACATTCCATAGTAACGATGGGTCAGCTGTCAGCTTCCTGCACGTCCACTAGTTTACTCACCTTTATTACACTGACACATGCACCACGTTGCCTTAAGAGTATTTTATTATTATTTTGTTTTATTTGCACATATATAAAACTGCACAAAATCCAGTCAATGAAAAAAAAAAGAAGAAATGTGTCAGGAGAGGTAAAGAAGCCCCAGGACCCAAAGGAGAAAAAACACAATAACGAAAAAGGAAGAAAGATCTAAACTAACATAATTTTAAAAAATACAACAAAAGTTAAACAACAACAAGAAATACATTATACATTTTCTTTTTCTACTAGTTTACTCACCTGTATTACAGTGACACATGCACCACTTTGCCTTCAGGGTATCCTTTTTTATTTTATTTATTTGCACATATATATAAAACTGCACAAAATCCAGTCAACGAAAAAAAAACAAGAAATGTGTCAGGAGAGGTCAAGGAAAAAAAGGAAGAAAGATCTAGACTAACATAATTTTAATAATACAACAAAAGTTAAACAACAACAAGAAGTACTCGAAATGTGCAGAAAACCCCTAACCAAACAGTGGAAAACAATCGAATAAAAACATTGAAATACATACAAAAAACAGTAAGGCAAGGCAGCTTTATTTGTATAGCACATTTCAGCAACAGGGCAATTCAAAGTGCTTTACATAAACATTCAAGAACATTTCGACAAAGTGCAAAAGATCATTAAGACATAATTAAAACAGTTATAAAACATTAAAGATTAGAAAATAACAAGCTAAAAATAAAAGCTTTAGGATAGAAGCTAAAATAGAATATAACACACAAGAGTAAAAAGCTCTAGTGCAGTATAAGATCATTATCTGGTTTAATAAAAGGCAGCAGCAAACAGAACAATTTTAAGCCTTGATTTAAAAGAACTCAGAGTTGGAGTTGGTCCTGCAGGTTTCTGGGAGCTTGTTCCAGATATTTGGTGCATAAAAACTGAACGCTTCTTCTGCATGTTTAGTTCAGACTCTGGGGGACACTAAGCAGACCTGATCCAGAAGACCTGAGAGGTCTGGATGGTTCATAACATAGCAGAAGTTCAGAAATGTATTTTGCCCCTAAACCATTTAGTGCTTTGTAAACCAGCAGGAGTATTTTAAAATCAATTCTCTGAGAGACAGGGAGCCAGTGTAGAGACCTCAGAACTGGACTGATATGATCCACATATGATCTTTTCTTATATATAAAACTGCGCAAAATCCAGTCAATGAAAAAAACAAACAGGAAATGTGTCAGGAGAGGTCAAGATGCCACAGGCTTATACAAACCCCCCCCCCAACCCCAGGAGAAAAATAAACAATAACAAAAAAGGAAGAAAGATCTAAACTAACATAATTTTTTAAAATACAACAAAAGTTAAACAACAACAAGAAGTATACAGAATGTGCAGAAAAAAACTAACCAAACAGTGTAAAACAATCCAATAAAAACAATGAAATTCATACAAAAGAAACAGTACAGAAAAAAAGAAAATGTATCTAAACATTTTAAAAGATAATTAGACATCATGAATTGAAATGTGATGATAATTTCCTTTTTAAAATTTTCTAAGGATAACAAGATCTTTATAAGGTGCATTTTGGTGTTCCATATTTGTACACCACAATATCTGAGGGAGTACTGGCCATGTTTTGTTTTGTAAAAAAGCAGCTATTGACATTAAACCGTCCAGTTCGAGCATAACAGCCTCGCTATATCCTCTATTTTGAATGATGTATGAACGACTTGTAGCTCCAAAGTGCTGTTTTGAATCCCAGATGTGCAGAGGAGATATCTCTTGAGTGAAGGAGCTGGATGTCAATCTAACCACTCGGTCTGACCGCCCTTTGTCAGTAACTCATTGAGCTGACCACTAAACGAGTTTGAAGCAAAAAGCATGTACGTTTTGCTCTGTCAACTGGGGTCGTAATTGACTTTAGTGGTGAACTCTGTGTCGCATTTGATATGCATCAATAATGTAAAGAAATGCGAGGATGCAAACGGTGTTTTACATGGTAGTACGAGAGTCACGAGTCAAACATGAGGACACTACTGAATGAATGACAAAAGGCATCATCACATATAATAGCCCAAGTATTGCTAAAACTATATAAACAACGAGTTTTCTTTTAAATTAATTAACAAAATTGTGCAAGAGGAGACCGACTGTGAATAGGAACTGTTCACAGGACCAATGAGTTGTAATGTTAACCACCAACACAACAACATCAACAACCATATGTAGTTGCCGTCTACAATTAAAAACGTACATATAGTTTATTGGCTGAAATCATTATTTGTAAACAGAGAAAATGTAGGCCCACATGTCATTTTATCATGTCTGCACGCATCAATAATTAATTCACAAATTGGCACATGTGGTATTATTATTATTATGCTAATGTATATATTGATATTGGCCACAACCCTGGAATCAACAACAATAATGCACATTTACTTAGTCACTGTAATATTTTTTTTAATCACTCTTTTTTAGTAATTTTTCTCGTCTGTTTTTATGGATTTATTTTTTATTGAGTGGGATACTTCTCTATGCTAAGGGTGAGTTAATGTGGGACACTTAAGTGCCAGTGGGTGTAGGTCTTCCTCAAACAAATAAAAGTCAATAAAACTATTGATATTTAATGTCTGCTGTGACACTACTGTGTCACAAACAAAACAATTTGCTAACCGATCTGCTGTCACTATCAGCCAACAGATATTACTTATGCGGTCAGAAATAGTAAGGCTGGGTTTTTTATTTTATTTTTGATGATCCAGATGGATGACCAAAAACAATTCTTTCATATGTTTATTCTTAAAGGGAAAATAGGGGCTTGACTCTGATTGTTGAGTAGTAGGCCAAACTTTCACTCTTTTACCATGATGCAAGTGAGATTTGCATCATGTGGTCTTTGTATGCCAATTTAGTGGACGTACAGTATGTTTCGGGTTAGGGCTGTTAATCTTTCAAAATATTTAACCGCTATGAATGGCATGATTGTCCCTTGGTAATCGCGATTACTCGCAAATTAATCGCCCATTTTTTCCAAAATGTACCGTAAAGGGAAATATGTCAAGTATTTAATACTCATATCAACATGGGAGTGAGTAAATATTCTTTCTTTATGCAAATGTATGATATATTTATTATTGGAAATCAATTACCAACACAAAACAATGACAAATATTGTGCAGAAACTCTCACAGGTACTGCATTTAGCATAACAAATATGCTGAAATCATAACATGGCAAACTCAGGCCCAACAGGCAACAGCAGCTGTCTGTGTCCTGACTTGACTATGACTTGCCCCAAACTGCATTTGATTATCATAAAGTGGGCATGTCTGTAAAGAGGAGACTTGTTGGGTACCCATAGAAACCATCAGTTTTTCACACCTAAATCTGGAGCGTTATTGAGCCTCCTTCGTGACAAGCTAGTATGTCATGGGTTGGTACCCCAGGATTAAAAATCGCAAGTTGTGTTATTGCATTAAAGAAATTAGTAGCGTTAAAACGAATTTGCATTAACGCGTTATCGTGTTAACTTTGACATTCTTAGTTTTGGTAGATACACTGAACATTAAACTGGCCGATACCTGGACAGATATTCTAAAACCCATTGAATTTGTGAGGCTGACATTCAAAGTTTTTTTTAATCAAGATCAGAACAGGTAATGATTTATTTGATGTGTGAACTTTATTTCTTGGGTTATGAGCAGTCTAACCTCAGCCAGTGTTTGTGTTTGCGCTGCTTTCTTGATGAGGTAACTCTTTTCACTTTCATAGCCCTGCGGTGCCCTATCTGTCAGTTATTACAGGAGGGGAAGCATGCCAATAAAAAAAATTCCACACACTGCCAACACACATCAGAAAGGGTTGGCTAGTTTTTGGTTAACGTTCACCAGATTGCAGGCATTAAAACCACATCGTTTAATCTCCACAAGTAATGGTTTTAAGACAATTGGTTTTGCGGGTCTAACATTCCACGAGACACTGCACTTCCTGTGACTGTGAGGCAAACATTCAGAAATGCTACACCCTCTGAACAAGGCCATGGCCTAAGGTAACAGCTGGTCTGAGATCTCACCCCCAATTCCCTCCTTTGCTCCATTCTCTAACACTTATATCTAAAATTGTGCCAGAATTTGTTGTAAGGCTTTATATAAATATCATTAACTCTACCCAGAATCCCCATGAAGAAACTGTGTGTCAGTGATTTTTACTTTAGACCCCATTTCAAGTTGCGGTCAAGTAGAGAAAAGCGTATCTAAAAGCTGTAAACCAAGCATGGTGTGAGGCTGTTTAACTTTATGTTTTTTCTCTGCAACATTTCAGTAAAGCTTATGTTATGTCATCCGCCAGGTTCTTAATGTTGGAGTCATTCAGGACTGAAAAGCTTTTCAGCTACGACTCATTTCATTTCTAGGTCAGGGTTATTGACTTAAAAAAAATGCAGCTTGAAATGTTTGAAGTGGCTCAATGACGGTGAGATTATGAGATCATTTTTTTCCATGATTTAATGTTTTGGTCCGTCATCTCTTTCTTCTGCAGAATGAAACGAGAGTGCTGCGGGTTAAGGTCATTGCGGGAATGGATCTGGCGAAGAAAGACATCATCGGAGCCAGGTGAGCATCACAGGACACACCAGAAGATGCTGTTTACATCACAGGTTTCTCAATAGTTCCACTGTATACGCCACTTTAATGTGCGTACCTCTGACATTGCACCTCTTTTGGCCAAACTAGTCTTATATTTTGATATGTTTTACCAGTGTCCGGCTCTCTAAAGATCACATATGTATTGTCATTTTTATAGCTGTTTTGTAACATACAGTATTTCTATGAGAAAAAGGCAAACATAAGAGCCAGTACAGGGCCTGTAGACACTCCTTGTCCTTACAAAGACCTTGAACTCCCAAGTGTTAATCAATGATTACCTACCTACCTCTCCTATCCTACTCATAACCAAACCTCTATTACAGTTTTTCAAGATAAAAGCGTTTGACTAATAATTATACATACCCACATACTTTTCTCAGACGTAGGAAGACGCAGATGTTAAACTTTAAACTCTTGCGGGTCTTAAAAAATGTTCTGTTCATCTAGGGGCCTTTTTTCTAATGCCGTCAGACCTCCCTCTCTCCTCCTGTGATGAAGTGTAGCCCACTGTTATCACAACTTTTTATGCGATGTTACATAATATCTCACTGTGGAGGTGTATTTCAAGTCTGTGTGTTGTTGTTTTTTTGCATGGCTAAGCGCTGTGACTTCTGCCCTCTTAACTGTATTTAAGGTGGTAGAATGCCGTGATTAATTAATGGAACACAGAGTGACCACAAAATCACTGCTAAATCAGATATCGTTTTATTTATGTGCTATTTATGTGCTCTTAGTCCAGGCCAGGTCCTAACTTCAAGGATAAGAATCTCCTTGTTTTGAATGGGTTTAGATTACAGCTGCAGCGCGTTGAATTGAAGCAAATATGATTTAAAAAAAATTATTTTTGTAAAACGGTCGCTATATTCTGACATTAGTGCATGAGACAGGTAAGCTGAAAAAAAAACCCAATGTGTCTCTGTGTCCTCCGGTGTCCTCCGGTGTCCTCCGGTGTCCTCCGATGCTCCTAATGGCATCTGCAGGATTTTACACATATATCATATAAGTCAGTGTCTGCAGTTATGCAACTTGTTATTCATTTTCTAATTATTCATTCATTTTCAATTTATCTAATTGCGATTATTTTGACTGATAATGCAGTTGTGATATGATTTGCTGATTTTTTTTAGAGGGAATGATCATCTCTACATCATTATTCTCATTTTCACTGAAAACATATTAAAATGATTAGGGCTGAACCGAATGCTTTGAAGTATGTAATATAATGTATAAATCCCAAAAATAGCCCACGAATGAGGAATAATCCCACAACATTATTCATTATTCATATTTAGCATTCATTATTATTAGTTATTCTCAGACAGATGTTGCTGTTTGTTATGTTTAGAGGTGGCGTGTGTGTACAGTAGTGCGGTAGCAGCACTGTCCCGAAGCTTTGAATATTTCTTGGGACAGCTCTAAAAATGATTATGGTGTGATTATTGCGGGGATCTGTACCAAACAAAGATGTTTTTTTTTTTTTTTAAATCTGTAGAATATTATTTAATTTGAAATGGTATTTTGACACACATTTCACCTTTAACAGATTTCAGATCTGCAATTTGAAAACTGCAGTAGATCATATTGCGTTTTCGATAAAAGTTTGAGTAATTGTGCAGCCCTACTTAAGTAGTGAACAGGTTTGTACATGAAAATACATGTAGCAGTACAGCAGTAATGCTATCTCACTGAAGATCACATACTATCATTCTTTAACTGCATGCTCATCAGTAACTTCTGCTGGTAAACGGCGAGCACGAGAAAGTTGAAGACTTGTGTGGATAAGACAACTGCATTTTTGTGATGCACTTTGCATCTGGCTGAAATCCTCGTATGACTAGTGTGCACCTCATCCAAATTTGAACACTGTCCCTACTGTTGTTTACAGTCATGCATTGTATCGGAGCTATGAGAGAGCGCACATTGTCGGAGAAAAGAGCCTGGCATGTTTAGCGCACTGTGTGAGCGCTACTCATATGCCAGAGTGCAGCATGTGTTAGCACCCTGATGCCCTGCTGGCAGGGCAGGACAGGACAGGACAGGACAGCTCTGCCTGGCTCAGGAGAAATCTGAACTGTAATGAAGAAACACTGAATGAAGGTCTGGATGTGTGGCGAGCCTACCACAGGAGACAGCGCTGACTTGGCAGTCTGTCACCTCATAAGATGCTCAAACAGTGCTGGCTTGTTCTTTTCCTCTTTTTTTGCTCCAAACCCCCATTCCTGTTGCTGCTGTATTCTGTAATACTTTGATCTATTGTGTTCCTCTTGCTCTGTTATTTCAGACTAAGTGAAGGTTTTTGTTTTTGTTCCAGCGAGGTGTTGATAGAAACTCGAGGAACTCGCATGCAATCAAACAGCAAGTGGACCGAGATGCCATTTGAATCCGCGCTAGCTTTCATCTCCCGCCGTTGACCTGAAGTAGCCCGTCTCCCTCAGCAGGATTTTTTGTTCTTAGGGGGAAGGAGACAAGAAGGAGTCTCAGTGCAGTCAAGCTACAGTAGGCCCATTGTTTCAGTTTAGTCACAGCACATCCCAGTACCACACAAACACACAATTAGAGGCTGTGGGGTTCCTGGAGACGTTAATTAACAATCAACCAACGTCAGTTTTGCTTTGGGGACATTCACAGCTCATTTTTTAAAAAATATTTCCCATCCCTCCTGCCCTTTTCCTTTTGCTCCCCTCTCAGCAGCTTCCTTAGAATCAATGTAAGGCTGCGCTCCAACTGGCTGGCCAAATCTAATTTGGGATATATCCATACTGGAATTAGATTGCTGCTTATATCAAGTCTGGATGGCACATAAATCCCATGGAAACCGATTATGGCAAATCAGATTTGAAACGCATTCATAGATGGTTTGAAATGTGAGTCAAATTGAATTGTGTGTGTTAAGTTTAACCACTGCGATCAAAAAGGGCATTTATTACACAGGAAATGCAACACGTAACACCAACTTGTCACCCATAGCATGGGAAAAAGTGTGATTTTAATATCCTTGGCGTCATCTGGAACGATTGAAAGCAAGATATTATGTTGGTGTGAAATGTTGGTTTCACGTAGCTTGCAGCTTACTGTTTTGCTTCCACATTGGAGAAACACACCAGTATGTGTGTCCTGAAATAACCTTTATCAATGTATATGCACATTATGTAACAGATGTGGTACAGCAGAGAAATGGAAGCTTTATTGGAAACTTTAACCCCTCTGAAGTAGATGATTGATAAGTCAATTAATTGATTAGTTGAGAAAATGAACAAGCAACTCTTTGGGATAACTGATTAATAATTTAAGTAAGGTTTTGGACTGTCAATCAAAACAAAACAAGACATTTGATGTTGCTATGTTGGGCTCATTTTTTCACTGTTTTCTGGCGATTAATCTACACATCGAAAAAGTAATTGGCAGAATAAATTGATAATTAAAATAATCATTAGTTGCAATCCTACTCTAAAGGCAGATATTGTGTTTGATTCTGGATTTGGACGTTGTGTTTATGATTCAAAATGTTTGTGAAGCATCACTTTTCCAAGATAGCAAAACATAGTATTGCCATGCATCTTTTCCATACAAACATATAAACAAACATAATGTTAAAAGACACAAGAAGAAAACTCTTAGAAAATAAGAAAATAAATGAAAAATAAATAAATACATAATTAAAAAAGGATAAATAAATAAATACAGAATCATATATATATATATATATATATAAATAAATAATGTAACAAATAAATACATAGATACTAATTTATTGAATCGTTATTTATTATTAAAATAATAAATTGTGCACCAGCAAATTAGTATTTTTTTTTTTTTTTTTACAAAATTAACAGGAATTACAATTCAAGTGTAAACCTGTTTTAATGCAGCAACAAATTGGTCAAAACTTAAACAGGAATTAAAATTCCAATATATAATTTTTCTGGTATATACACATAGAACTGAATTGAATAGATCGCCCCATTGTCACCGATATCCGATCCAGCTATTTGAGTCAGTGCATCACTAATTAGTGAAATGCTGCAAATACAGCCCCTTTCATGTGGACGTGCTCAGAGCCAGATTGAGAAACCTTTTACTGAGTGGATAACCACCTTCGTAGAACCGCTTAGCGGGATTGAGGTTGTTATGGGTAAGTTAAGCCAGATAACAAGAACATACCTTGGTTATGTTGAACTCACTTCGTAGTACAGGCCTTTAGAGTTTAACATCCTGTTGGCTCTACTAAAGTACAATCTGTCCTCAGCAGTGATCTCTCCTATATCTATTCACATCAGTCACTATAGCGGTAGTTCTTTTGTCTGTTGCCTACTTTGAAAGGAAGTACAACACATCCTGTACATGTGTAAAAGCCACCATGTTTGTTTGTGTTGACAGTGCCACCTCCCCACATACTACCTGCTTTATCTAATATACTCAAGAAATGGCATTATTACTAACACAATACAGACAACAAGAATACATATAAGTGTTTAATGTGAAATATTTCATGTAGGAAATTTCACGTCTTAGCACACAAAGACTTGTGAGAAGTTTTTCTTCTCAGGGATGTTTTGGAAAAGGTTATAACCCGACACTGTACCCAGGGTTGCCTGTTGGGACTCAGATCAGTATAGTAATTGGTCCACCTGGTGAATAGTGCCGCTCTGCCTCTCCATCCAGAACTCACTGGAGATTTTCTACCCCTGTCAGCACCTTCAAATAAACCAATCGGCTATTTTTAAACAGCACAGTCACATACTCTGCTTATTATTCGTGCCGCTCACCTCAGAAGGGTTTTGCAGTTTCTATTTTTAGCACTCTCTGCTTTGTCAATAAGACATTATAGCCTTATCTCACAATGCTCAAATGCAAGCAGTTTTTTTTTCTGCTGGGTTGTTGGTGGAAGACTCAGGTTTCAGGTCTGGAAACAAGCAGTGTGTCAGAGTGTTGGTAGCTGCACAGATGCTGTACGTTTTTATTTTTTCACTTTAGGACCTAAAAGTATGTTAGTACAGATTATTAATACTTAAATTTATTATTATTATTATTTATTATCGCCCGATTTAAACCGTGATTGTGTTCATAATATTTTGTTTTATTTTCTTAAGTGGAAAATCTCTCTTGTCTGCAATGCTATCTGCAAATATTTGAAATATTATTTGGTAAAAAATACTCATACGACTGTGGGGAGCAGATTTGTACCTGTGAATTTGCTCGAGCTGTTCCAAAGTGAGAACTGTGAAAAGGCTCGAGATCACTTTTTCGCCACTGATTTTAAAAAAAGTTTTTTTTTTTGTTGTTTTTTTTTCTGCAGCGATCCTTACGTCAAACTGTCCCTATATGTCGCGGACGAAAACAAAGAGCTTGCCTTAGTCCAAACAAAAACCATTAAAAAGGTAAGTCCTAAGGTAAGAGGTGGCTTTGATGCATGCGTCACTGCCGCTCCTTCCTGTGTCCCGCACAGACCTTTGGCTCAGACCTGGTGAACTCGAATGTGTTTGCACCGTATCAGATTGGACACTCCTGCCGCATTAATCTCCTCCCACACCTGCGCCACACATTTACCGTACGGCCACTTAAATGTGGCTTTGTTCACTCCCCTTTTTTAAGGTCATCAGATCCTCCTAATACCACCGCCAAACAATGCCACCAACCTTTCCTTCCAATCAAGGCAATCAGAGATGGAAACCACAGGAAGGCAGCGCTTCCTTTTCTGCTCCGTAGAGTGTAGAGGGAGACATTGGGCAAGCTCTTTTCCCCCCAGTGACCTATTTTGGGGAGGAAATCTATACACAGCAGGGGGAGCTATTACTTGTTATTAGTAGGAATTCCATTCAGAGGATATTTTAATGTTTAAGTGGGCTGTGAGTTTGATCCAAATGTCCATATTTGTTCCTCACATTGTGGAATGCTCTGAGCTATATTGTTTTAAATGAAGTCTATAGACTAGATTCTGCATTGCATGTTGTTCACATGTAATGCAGTACATGTAATACATGCTTTTCAGCATTACATAACATGCAGGAGGGGGGAAACCTCAATGGAGCTGTTTACTTCTTTACTGTTTACTTAGCTTCTTATACCTTTTGTAAATTTCAGGTTAGCTACATGTAGCTGCCAGGCAGCCCTCTGCTGGAGTCGGGCAGCTCAGGCCTCCATGCAGGCAGACATATGCTGCCAGTGGCCATGGTTGCCTTACTGGATATAAATAGCTGACAATGCACTGCTATGTGGAGCAGAAAATGAAGCATCACTGCTCGGCTCTTCCACGGGCTCTATGTGTCTTTAAGTGGGACACCTCTGATGGATTTGTCGCTGAAGCTAAGATTATGGCTCGTGGCGAGATGGCATGAAAAATGACGACAAGTCTGAGACTAACCAGCCTGTACCAAAACATTGATATTTGGCATACTTTTTCTATCAATTTTAATTAATTTAATCAAGAAGAATTTGACAAAAAAAGCCAATTTAACTCTAAAACATGTCCAAAGTGCAGTGGGTTCACTTGTGATTCTGCTATCTCAGCAGTTTGCTTTAACAGAGATGTTATTTTATCGCCGCCGTAAAACGTCGTGAAGTGTTTATTAATGGGAGTGACTTGTGAAATTAAGGATTCATTGACATTCTGGCGTTTAAGACATTTCAATCACCGGAGGAATTTTAATGAGATGTGTCACATAGTTCTCAGTCCAATAAATATATCAAATGTGTGAGGCAGAAGGAGGGAGCCTGTGTGCGACGGGTCCACATACCGAGCAGAACGTGGACGAAAATCCTCATGGCTGTTAATCTAGGGACTAATGCCAATCACTGGGGGACATGTTGTCAGCTACAAACTTCCTCTAACAACGTAAGAGGATCATTGACGCACAAAGATTGAGCCTAATTTCTCATTTGGGCTCTCTTCTCTCTCACTCTCACAGTTGGATCGGTTTCATACATCTGTTCTGTTTTCTGTGTAAACTAATGATGGCGTTCACTGTTAATTCACCATCCACTCTCTGTTTCAGACCCTCAATCCGAAATGGAACGAGGAATTCTACTTCAGAGTGAGTTCACGTTTTGAACTCTCTTGTGTGTTTTATTATGTGTCACATTCCCTGTCTTCCCACCACGATGGCCTGTTATTGCCCTTGTTGACTCTGGAGTGGTAGTGTCAGAGTTGTTAATCTTTGGTTGCTGTTTAACTGAGTTCCACCTCCTCAACCACTGTAATCAAACAGATCATATCAGACTTTAGAAGCTTAGCTACATGCGCATGTTTACTCCTCACTGGTTAATTATGAAAGAATTATAGTCCAGCCGTATGTCATACCGATTGGAAAGCTGGTTACCTTCCAGCCACACTAGTCATTAATTACTGTGTTTGTTTGTTTAAATGTATGTACTAGGGCTGTCAGAGTTAACGTGATAATAAACACAAATTTGCTTTAATGCCACAAATTTCTTTAACGCATTAACGCATCTTGGGATTTTTAAGTTGTAGCAGGCTCAGGTTTTAAAGCTAGAGTGAATATACTGGTATCAAATGAAACTAGAAAAACCTGAGGATTCCATCAGTATCAACCATGTCATGCTAGCTTGTCGCAAAGGAGGCTAAACAACGCTCCAAACTTTTGCGAAATTTAAGCGAGGAAAAACTGGCAGGGCCGTTTTCAAAGGGGTCCTTTGACCTCTGACCTCAAGATATGTGAATGAAAATGGGTTCTATGGGTACCCACGAGTCTCCCCTTTACAGACATGCCCACTTTATGATAATCACATGCAGTTTGGGGCAAGTCATAGTCAAGTCAGCACACTGACACTCTGACAGCTGTTGTTGACTGTTGGGCTTGATTTTGCCATGTTATGATTTGAGCACATTTTTTATGCTAAATGCAGTACCTGTGAGGATTTCTGGACAATATTTGTCATTGTTTTGTGTTGTTAATTGATTTTTAATAATAAATATATACATACATTTGCATAAAGCAGCATATCTGCCCACTCCCATGTTGATAAATGTATTAAATCTCCTTTAAAGGTACATACTGAACAGATAAAAAAATGTACGATTACTTTGCTATTAATCGTGACAGAATATTTTAATTGATTGACAGCCCTAGTTTGTAGTCTTTAATGATGAAGAAATTAATTTGAGAATGAATCGTAAACAATCGCAACCAATAGTGGATGGGTCTTCTCGCTCACATGACATTTAGTTGAACACATAACTTGCGTGTAGCCAGAAGAAGGCAGCATTTAATAGTGCCATGGGTATATGAAATGAGAATTTTTGCTACTTAAATTATACAAACGTTGTGGGATGTCTTAACTATTTCACATCTAATCTGTCCTTCACTGTATCCGGCCCAGTTGAGTAGAGATCCTTATGGTGCAGGAAGAGGGTGGTGGTTTTCTGGGAAGTGAAAAGCACAGACATAGTTGCTGAGCTAAATCACACACACACATACACATTTGTCATTAATTGATTTTTAATAAGAATTTGCATAAAGTAAGGTACATTTTGAACAGGTAAAAAATGTGCAATTAATTTGCGATTAATCGCGATTAGCTAATTTAGTCGATTGACAGCCCTAGTATGTACATTGGCTTTGTATGTCACATAACCAGTGTATGACTGCTGTATAATCTCCGTTGTTATTTTGTCACCATCACAGGTGTGTCCGCAGAATCACAGGCTACTCTTTGAGGTGTTCGATGAGAACAGATTGGTAAGATTCACACTTCGTAACCTCTTAACACTTCACTCTCTTTCCGCTGCATATATCACATATGTTTTTATATGTTTTGACAGTCGTCACCAGCAGTTGATTTATTTAGTTCCACCTACTGCGAAACTCATGCCTCTCTTAATTGCCTTCATAAAGTTTGTTTCCACTTCAATCTATCTAGACGTTGTGTTGTCTTGATAACATCTCGTTCCCTTTCCTTTTAGTGATAATGAGATTTCCGGTACTACTTTCTTTTATGGCTTAGACTTAATTATACCAATAAAACATCAATATGTCACCAAATACAAAGTGATGATGCACACGTGCATTACTTTCATTTCACCACAGGGATCATTAACAATCAGGAAAGAATTGTATTGACTTTATCTGCAACCCCCGTGTCTTCGGTTTCCTTTTTTTGTGAACTCTGTGACACATTTGCCAGATTTAATGTCACAGGATTTCAGCTGTAGGCTCAAACAAAACAAATACATTGCAGTACACACAGGGAAGAAAAAGACAGAGGCAGTATACGGCCTGTTTAGTTTCATAGCTCTACTTTAAAGCTGTAGTCCACTAACAACTCCTACATTCCTCTTATGTCAAATCTTTCAGATTTCCACCACAGGCGAGAACACTAGCTTCATTGACTTGTGAAATTAAGCCTGTTTGTAGGCCCCTCAGTTGCCATGACAACTAGATTAAATGTCTGCACAATGTCAAGAGATGCAGCAATTAAAAAAAAACGTCACAAGCAGGTCTTGATAATCAATTCACGCTTTTGTTTAGCCTTCACCTTGGCGAAGCATCTTCAGAGACGAGTGAAGTGCTTGTTGACATAACGACGACATTGTTCTGTGGAAGAGGCGAACGGCTTCCCTCAAAGCGGTTGCTGGACTGCAGTAATATTTGTTTCTTATGAATCTCTCAGTAACTCCGGGGTCTGCGTCTTTGAGTTTGATGTCTGATAAAACAAGCAGCGGATGCAGCCCAACATAGTAGTGATGTTCTTGGCTGGATAAGACACATTCATTATGTCTGGGCCCTCACAGATTCAGGACTTCTGTGCTTTTGAGTAACGATGTGGGAGGTCCAAAGATTTTCTGATTTGAGCTTTTTGTTACACCGCGTTCTACAGTTGTCCTGATAACTTAATGAAGTGACGGTACATTTGATGATTAAATCTCACTCCTAAAGTCACTTTAATGTGCATGTTACTGATAAAATCAGTGCATACGTTAGTGCGTGTTGTGTGCACGTTCGACAGAGGGGAATTGCTGGCGCTCAGCCCGCTATGAAAAGGGCAGCTCTAATTTTTTCCCCTCAGTACAGTGGGAGCTTCTCTGCTGCCGTATAGAAGAGGACAGGCAGCCTCGAGCCCGGTCCTCTCCTTATATGTCTGAGGAGGTGCTTTTCTGTCTATCTCTAGGTGCATGCCAAGGCAGCTCCTCCACCATTGGCCAGTATTTCTTTGAAGGGGGCTGCTTGTTCCCTTACATCCATTAATTTATTAGTTTATTTGTGTCAAGAGATGAAATGTTTGACTAAGCTTTCTGCTATAGCACCTCTGATAGATTGTAGTTCACTTATGTGTACTTATAAAGATACTAATGCTCCAGATACAATTAGGCTGTGTCCGAATTCACTCAATTCTCTATACTACTATACTATAATACTGTATAGTGAGTTTGCCATGTTGTAGTGCTGTCTGAATGTATAATGAGAAATATTATACCCTATATAGTAGGGGAGGAAAAAAATAAATACATATATGGAAATAAGATTGATTTGGATTATATTCACCAGAAGTATAAAACATTACATGTCCCTTAGAAATTAAACAGGAAATACCACTAATTTGTGAGGTAAAATTCTTAGAATTTTGGGTTGCTGGAAAAAATGTAATAAATAATTCCAACTCAACAAAATAGCTTACATATGTAATTATCACAAAAATACACATCAGTATTTATTATGGATGGTCTACCAGAAGACGATTTGGCATGTTTTAATTTTGTGATATCCGGGGTCTGAAATTAGCATTGGCAGTGGTGGGCGAAATCATCAGGGAATCTGCTGCTTTGGCAGGCAGGGAAAACACTAGAGATGAGAACCGTAGTTGTCCGCTTTCTTGGCATCTTATGCCTCCATGACTATTGATTCCTCTTATTGATGTTTTCTAACAGTTATGCATGCACAATGAAGCATACGCACACTGTTTCATGATTCAGTTTGTTTGACCGTAGACTAGGCGGAGAGAAAAAAAGCACTCAAAAGCATGGCGCTACTAAACCTGAGGGGATGCATCCTATTTTGTCCCTGATAATGCAACAATGTGAACAACAAATCTGCATTGAAATCAACAGGAGGAGAGTTAGTAACGTTACCTGTTAGGAGCTAGTAGGCAGCACAGTCCTGCTTGGTTAAATAGCGGAGCTACTAACGTTAACGGAGGTGCCATTCGGTTATTATAATGAGGCGTTAAAAGTCTGCTCAGGAAAAAGGACTATTGGGTGAGGGTAAATTACAACGTTACCATGATGTGTTCAAATGTAATCTCGTAAAATTAAGTTTTTGGCGAGAAACTTAAATAAATCCTGTTGTTTGAAGGAGATGTTTTTAGATAAAATTTCTGAGTGGCAGACAAAAAAAAAATACTTGGCTGCCACTGTGGCAGCTAAATGTAAAGATAGGTTGAATAGGCCTACACTACAGTGTAGTGCTTTGTTTGAAGCAGGCATGTTATGTCATTTGGCAAGCTGGGCATGCTGCCATTGGACCACACATTGGCATTTTGTTTCTTTTATACAGAACATAACGTTTCACACACACATTTATTGACTAACACTGCAGGCAGTGTGTCATCTCGAAGTGTAACCGGCTGCCAAGCCACGATTTCTACTTGCGCTACAGTCTTTCTCTTTTGGGCTCTTTCTCTGCCTCCAGTCAATATCGCCTGTCTCCGAGATGCCCTCTTGTCCACAATGGAGAACTTTCATTTTTTGTTTTTGTCCTTTTTTTTTTTTTTTTTTTTTTCTTCCCCACTATGATGCACCATCAGTGGCTTGGCTGTCCGCTCGTTGCAGCTTGCTTTTCGAGACAGATTAGGTGACGCACTGAAGGCTAAACCATAGGTCGGACAAGTCAGAGATGTGGGAACAGGCTTCTTGGACCACACGGTTCTGAAAGGCCAAATTATTATAAGGGCTTTGTCAGTTCTGTGCGTGGAGACAGACGGCTCGCCCACAAACTCTAGTCTCCGGGCAAAGTAGCCCCAAACCCCCATTTTCACATGCTGATCCACCGGTGAATCACTGCACTATAAAGAATGCTCTCATGAATGTACAGCATGTTGTGAAAATCTCTCTCTCTCTCTCTCTCTCTCTCTCTCTGTCTCTCTCTGTTTTTATCTTGTACTGTTGCCAAATAGTACATTACAAATGCTTCAGCATCGTAATTTGTGTGCCTGATTTCAGCACGGCAGACTAAAGATCACAGCCGAGTCGTATCTTGGGCGGTTTTTTGGATGAATGGCCTATAAAACCACCAGACGGTTAAGTGTTTGGCTGTGCACGGGAGACAGCCTAGTCTATTTTGTTTGAAGGAGACACGGATATCTTTCTCCAGAGAGGTCTCTGCTGTTTGCCTTATCAAAGCTGCAATCTGTCAGATATTCTGCTCTTCACTCTGCCGCTGCCTTGTTTTTTTTTTTTTTCCTGGTCCATTTTTAGCAACAACTTCCTTATGCTTCTTCTTTTTTTTTCTGTTTCCAAGCTACAAGACGTAACAGGGCTCAATTTGTCCTCCAGATTTGTTGGCGAATGTAGTATTTTCAGTGGCAACATTTAGCGAGGAAATATTCACTTCACAACGTGACCGGTGTATCTGAGGATATGGATATGGGAGGATATGGATGTAGTATTGTGTGTCTGTATACAACAGATTTATGGGTCTGTTTCTTCTGCCAGTTCTCCTTCTTTTTACCCTAACTCTCCTGGGGGGGCATGGTGGGTTGCTCAGGCAGATCAGTAACAGCAGAACGGGTGATGTCATGGCCCTTTTAAAGTGATAGTTCGGGTGTTTTGAAGTGGTGTTGTGTCAGGTACTTACAGTAGTTGACGGTCGGCACACCCCCAGTTTGGAGAAACAGACAGGAGTCACCGCACCGGATGTGCCGACTGTCATCTACTGTAGGTAATACACTGACTATGGATAAGTACCTTATACAACCACACTTCAAAACACCCAAACTATCCCTTTAAGTCATTAAATGAATGAAGAAATAGGCTAGAGGTCATATTTACCAGTGATGTTTTAAGATAAGTTACTTTAGTAGTGTTAAAAACAGTGGTGTTTTGAGGAAGATAGATAGATTTTTTTAGTACTACTACAGGAAACTGAGCTACAATGATACTCCAGATATCAGTTTTAGGTAAAGGAATTAAGTGGGAGGTAATGTCAAAATGAAGAGGTAACTTATCGGGGTTAAAAACGACCAAAGTGTGAGGGCCGAGGACTGAGAACATTAATGAGAGGTGCGGAGGCAGGGAAATGGGTGGAGGTTAGAAAGAGATCATGTGAATGGAGGAAGGGATGGACAGTGGTACGTAGGATGTGTTTGGGGGGGCCAGTTGGCACTTGAGGGCAGCATGGGGTTGTAACGAGAGGTGCCGGGGCCATTTGTGGTCACATGACTTACAAGCAACCCACTGTCACCTCGGAAACCAGGAGCGCCGGCCGCTCTTATCCAATCATGTCAGGAATGCTGGCCGTCACTCGGCTCAGGCTATTTCTGCTGTCTGTCGCTAGTGCTTGGTAGTGCTAAGAGTCTGGTATACAGGGATTCTTCTTTTTTTTTTTTTTTTTAATCCCCCCCACCCTCACCCTTTCCTCTCTTTAGCTCCACTCTGCCATTCCTTAGAGTGCGCTGTGTAAAGTTGTCTGCTCTTTTGCAGTGGCTTTTTCAGTTTTTGTGGTGTGACTTCTTTCCTCCGTTGAGTTTACTGTGGAAGGAAAGTTGTGGAAGAGACTCGGAGAGGGTGGGAGTGAGGGGAGGGGGGGTTAGGGAGAGTGGAAGAAAAAAAAGGGGATCAGTCATCCAGCCAGCCAAAGGAGAGAAGTGGGCGACACTAAGAGACAGAGACTGGAGCCAGAGGAGAGAACCAAACAGCCAGGCAGAGAGACAGTGAGAGGGAACGGGAGCTGTGGGACGTGAGGTGAAAATGGCTCAACGTCTGCGTTTGTACTTTGGCTCAGGCCGCAGTAACACAGCCCCGGAGATACTGGAAGGAGACTCCGAGGAGCAGCAGGGAGACAACGATGTGGTCACGGCAATCCGCATGCGGCCGCCTCCGGTGTCGACGTTCTCTCAGGAGCCAGCTGCGCAGCATGCCCCACCGAGAGCTTCACGGTCGGAGCCTTCTCTCAAACGCAGCTCCTCCATGTTCATACCCCAGCTCGCCGCTTACGCCGAGCCGCGGCCCACCAAGAGCTCCTCCATGCACATCTCCCTCCAGCGCTCCAACGGATCAAGTAATGGAGATTCCCGTGGTTATGCCGATGATGTCCCGCCACCCTGTTATACTCCTCCAGGACCTGCGCCTGCATATACCGAACCGCAGATCCAAGACGACGTTCCTCGACACCCGCCTCCTCCGTACTACAGCCCGGAGACTTTAAACTCACAAACTTTTCTGACAGAGCCGAACCTGCCCAAACGCAGGGTCTTTAGTATTGGCTCCAATGGCCATACTATGTCTAGCAGAGGCCATCCTGGTATCAGTGTTGGTGGGATTTGCATCCAGAGGAACTCCCCTGATGGTTCTGATGTCCAGCATTTCAGAATCCACCCTTATGGGGGTACTGGCTGGTCTGTGCAGCAGCAGAGCCTGGACCAGTCTGCTAATGGTGGAACACAGAGACTAGTGTTTCAGCTCCAGAACCAGGATCAGAGTCAAGCTGCTGCATCCCAGGAAGAATGCTCAGATGTTGGCTTCGCCAGCTCAAGAGGTAGCCGCATGGTGCGTTACCCCAGAATTCGACTTGGGAGAAGCTCGTCTCATCAGACGCTGTTGCTGGAAAATCAACACGAGGAAACTGGTGCAGATGGACAAGCTGTAGAGGAGAACCAAACAGACGTGGAGAGAACGGAAGCAACAAACCGTTCGAATGGTTGTACTTTCAAAATCAGCGGGGATTCATCCAGGAGGCAGCCTCATTTCAAGATATATTTTACCCAGGGCGGAGGTGGAGATCAGGATCTGAGCCATGGCAATGATTCAGAGAGGAATGAACCCAAGGTAAAGATTAGTGGAAAACTTTAGTAGGACTGAAAAGGTTTTTAAATGGAAAAAGATTTTGTAAATATTGTTCTGAGATTTGAAAGGTTTGTAGTAGGGCTGTCAAAGTTAACGCGATAAAGAACCCATTGGTACCAACCATGTCATACTAGCTTATTGTAAAGGAGGCTAAATAATGCTCCAAATTTGCACTAAATTTTGTTGAGGAAAAACTCTCATGACCATTTTCAGAGGGTTTTTTGACCTCTGACCTCAAGATATGTGAAGGAAAATGGGTTCTATGGGTACCCACGAGTCTTCCCTTTACAGACATGCCCACTTTATGATAATCACATGCAGTTTGGGGCAAGTCATAGTCAAGTCAGCACACGGACACACTGACAGCTGTTGTTGCCTGTTGGGCTTGAGTTTGCCAAGTTATGATTTGAGCATATTTTTTTATGCTAAATGCAGTACCTGTGAGGGTTTCTGGACAATATTTGTCATTGTTTTGTGTTGTTAAATAATTTCCAACATTAAATATATTCATACATTTGCATAAAGCAAGCATATTTTCCCACTTCCATGTTGATAAGAGTATTAAATACTTGACAAATCTCCCTTTTTAAGGTAAATTTTGAACAGATAAAAAATGTGTGATTACTTTGCGATGGTGATATTTTAATCGATTGACAGCCCCAGTTTGTAGTCTTTAATGATGAAGAAATTAATTTGAGAATGAATCGTAAACAATCGCAACCAATAGTGGATGGGTCTTCTCGCTCATATAACATTTAGTCGAACACATAGCTTGTTGTATAGCCAGAAGAAGGCGGCATTTAATAGGGCCATGCCATTGGGTATAAGAAATGAGAATTTATGCTACCTAAATTATGCAAACGTTGTGGGATGTCTTAAGTATTTCACATCTAATCTGTCTCTCACTGAATGCAGCCCAGTTGAGTAGAGATCCGTATGGTGCAGGAAGAGGGTGGTGACTTTCTGGGAAGTGAAAAGCACAGACATGGTTTGCTGAGCTAAATCACACACACACTGGCGTTCTTTCACTTCTTCAACCACAGGCATTTTGAAGTTTTACACACATCGGCCAATTCAGTCATGAAAGGAAAACAGGAATGGATGAATGGATAATTTCTCCGCACTTGTTGCCTTCTGTTTCATAGAAATGTGACACTTAAGTTTGGTAATACCCTTAACTGCAGCCAGTGCTCTTTGAGAGTTGGCTGTTTCTATCTTTAGTCTGTTTCTAGTGTGGTTGTTGATTTTGAGAGCGGGCTGGCGGCATCTCTTCTTTGGCTCTTGGCTGGTATGGATCCGTATCCTCGCAGCTGCTCCATGAGTGATTAAGAAGTAAGAAGTCATTATAGGCCAAACGACGATCAAGAAGTTTAAAAAGCTATCGGTATCTGTTTCCTGAAAGCCTGAAGATCTTTCTGCGATCCTTCCATGTATCGCTCAAGCTTTAATCAGTGCATCACATCACGTAATCATTCACATGATCCTTCTTAAAGCACTTAAGATATTGGACCTTTCAGCAGCAATGCGTTCTGTATACAACCTGGACATTTGTGGTTCCCAACCTTTGCAGCTTGTGAACCTTGAATATGAAGCAATGTCTATTTACGACCTCTTGTCACAGGTTGGATTTGATGTAAACGAGTCGTGACCGGTTATCCAAAGAGTAATCTTCACTTCTCAGATTGATTTTCAGGGTGATGGCAGATATTTAAAAAATAAATTGTGTTGCAGAATTCTTTCTGCTTTCTTATCCTGTTAATAATCTCATGACTCCTCAGATTATCATGCGACCCTTGGGTTGTTCCAACCCCGAGGCTGGGAACCACTCCAGGGAATTCTAATGAATCAAACTTGGATGTGCCTTGTGGAGTTTTCACCTATACAGGCCCTGACACAGAACGTACGTGCTAACTGGCCATCGGCTGTAGTCTTTGCGGTGTGTTAAAAATGCAACTTGTTGGCCAAGACGCAGGCAGCGCGTGAGGCGACGCAACAGTTGGCCTTCATCGCCGCTAGTTCTCCGATGTCAGCTTGGTGTGTCTGTGCCTTACTAGTGCTATGGAGCAGTTTTTTAACAAGTGGGTCCCCGTTTTGTAAGCGGGTGACGCACGGCAATATACCATCCTCCCAATAGTTAGACATTATTCCACTGATCGACAGGTGGTGACAATGTGTACAGATAAAAAAAAACCAATGCACCAGCAAAGGCAGTGATGATAAAGACTCCTATTGCAGGTTAACATGGATGTAAACAATGCAGGTTTTAAATTATTAAAAAAAAAAAAAAACAGCTGTGCAAATTGTTTTGTGAGGAAGGAAACACATTTGTCAGACCTCAAGGATACACACCTTTCATTTTGGTGAGTAATACTGAATGAAAATGTAATAGGGCTGCACAATTAATCGAAATGTTATCGAAATTGCAATATGGCCTACGGCAATTTTCAAATAGCAAGAGGCGCAATATTTGTTACAGGGCAAATGTGTGTCAAAATAGCATTTTAAATGAAATATAGTCGTGATGCAGTGATGTCCCGGCCTACACGTCATATTCTACAGGCTAAGATCCCCGCAGGAATCACACCTTAATCATTTTAATATGTTTTTCAGTGAAGATGAGAATAATGATATTCCAATTGCAATATCAGTCAAAATAATCGCAATTAGATATTTTTTTTCAAAATCATTCAGCCTTAAAATGTAAACATGACTTTTGTTTGTTGACAAGAAAACTATACAGGGCACCTTTTAATAGTGAACACAAAATTGTGTCATTTTTTGATTGCCTGCCAAAATAAGGAGATGAGATTAATTCTGTTGTAAAGTCCTCCAGTGCTCTAGGTTTTTATCTCTAACTTGTTGTTTCATGAGGATGGTGCTATGCCCGGTTTTTGTCACATGAATAACTGTTTTGACAAACCGGTTACTCCTGCCCCCCTTATCATTAAGGGCAGATAAGGCTTTGTTTAGATGGCGCAAGCACATATGAGCATGCACAGAGGTGTTTATGCTCAGCGCGCTGTTCGTTGCAATATGCTTCGAAACGCGTAGTATGAGTGGTACCGGATGAGTGGTACCGGAAAGGAAAGTAGGCTGCCTGGCAACAGTAGTAAACACTAAACACAGACGTAAGTACCGCCAAATATTGTATTCGTGTACTGTAATTATTACTGTCGCCTACCTCCAAGTCAAAATGACTTTCCGTCTCTCGGTGCCTCTCCTCGGGTCTCCACTCTTTCCATGAGACCTTTTTTTTTTTTTTTTAACAAAACAATCTCATATTCTTTCACAGCCTGCGGCAAAAAGCCTCTTCTAGTGTTTACTACTATTGCCAGGCAGCCTGCTTTCCTTTCCGGTGCCACTCGTTGACTTCACAGACTATTTTGTCTCTACGCCTCCTGGCGTTTCGGAGCATATTGCAATGAACAACGCGTTGACCATAAACGCCTCTGTGCATGCTTGTAGCCACGGTGTCTCACTCGAGCATGAAGAAAGCTTCAGAATTGCGTTGAACCCGGATGTTACAAATCCAATATTGTGTAAGATTTGGTCAAATAGTTCTGGTTTTGTCAGAGTCACGGAGTCGGAGACCTGAGGCACAATTAGACCTATGATGCGATTGGTTTGTTAATATTGGCCGCTCTCCACTATTGCATCTACAATCTTAATATCATTTTAGTTTTGACAGCCAATACTTGAAAGCATTTTACACACCTTTTCCTTTTTAACGACACATGGTGTTGTGTTACCCCAGGGCATCCTGTTTCTCATGCAACAAGGAAATCCTCATTTAGACCATAATGACAGGTCTTCCCCCAACTGGTAGCCCGGAGTTGGAGTGCCCCTTTTTAAAGCCCTGCATGGGATACTACCGGTGTGTGTGTGTGTGTGTGTGTGTGTTGGTGTGTGTGTGTGTGCCAGCGAGACTAGCTGCAGACAGCTATGCCACAGTGCCATGCCCTCGTTACAGCTCGACACCCCCCAGTTTCCATTCACAAAGAGCTTCTGCAGGCCAATGGGTTTGCTATATTTACAGGATTGTGGATGGATGGGGGGGGGACTCTTTTTTTTTTTTATTTTGGTCCAGTAGCATATGAGTGGGGTTTGAATTGCTATTGTTGTGAAGTGCTTCTCTTCTGTCATCTCTGATCTCTGAGCTCCGATACAATGCGTGGCATTGTAATTCAGTCGTGTCAGCACAGAGACTGTTGAGTAGGTGAGACAACCTTTTCACACTTCAGTGCCAGCCTGGACCCGTTGGAGGTTTCTCTATATCATAAATTCCGTCTGTTACCACCTCTTTATTTATATATATATATATATATATATATATATATTCATGGCAGTTCAGTACGGCTATAGTTAGCATTGACAGTTTTTATCACTTGATGTACTTTCCTACTGTCTTAAAGGATCGGTGCACCCAATTCACAAAAAAACATTTTTCTCTCACATACCTGTTGTGGTATCCAGGCATGCTGATAGTGTTTTATTTGTTCAGGTCCAATACTATGACTGTGTATTAGGGCCATTATAGGTT
>CAKAOI010026796.1:0-24301 GCA_916701655.1 Sebastiscus albofasciatus
CATAGACTTTGACATCAGGTAATTCCGGGGTATTTTTTATTTAACCTTTATTTAGCCAGGGGAGATCCACTGAGACCAAGGTCTCATTTTTGATGGTGCGCTGGTTACATATCATAAATACAATCATCCATCCTTCTATCCATCTATCCATCCATCTATCCATCTATCCATCCATCCATCCATATATCCATCTATCCATATATCCATCTATCCATCTATCTATCCATCTATCCATCTATCTATCTATCTATCTATCTATCTATCTATCTATCTATCTATCTATCCATCTATCTATCCATCCATCTATCCATCTATCATCTATCCATCCATCTATCTATCCATCTATCCATCTATCCATCTATCCATCTATCCATCTATTCATCCATCTATCTATCCATCTATCCATCCATCCATCTGCCCATCTATCTATCCATCTAGAGTGACGTCACCACCACTGACCAGCAGGAGGCGGTATAGTAGTTCACTGACGGACCCGGACAGGAAGACGCAATGCATTCTGGGACTCCTAGTTCTCCACGTTAGACGGCTGAGCTTGATAACACCGCGAAGAACAAAAACAAGAACATTTAACACCGAAAATAAAACACCGGCCTCGAATCCAGCACAAACACCCGCTCCGCATGCTCCTAACCCGGATAAAGCCAGCTGGATCCAGTCACCGCAGGAAGAGAACCGTGTCACTTGTTCATCTCAAACTAAAACAGGAAGCAGTTAGCGTTGTGGGACGTGTAGTTCCGCCTGCAGGCCACTGATCTCTCACAACAACGCAATAGAATAAAGATATACAATAACCTCCACGCCGCTGTTCAACGCCCCGGTGTTTGGTAGTCAACATGCCCGGGTTCACCTGCTGTGTGCCCGGCTGCTACAACAACTCTCACCGGGACCGGGACCTGCGCTTCTACACCTTCCCGAAGGACAGCACGCTGCGGGAGCTGTGGCTGCGGAACATCTCCCGGGCCGGGGTCAGCGGCTGCTTCAGCACCTTCCAGCCCACCACCGGGCACCGGGTCTGCAGCGTGCACTTCAGCGGCGGGAGGAAGACCTACACCATCAGGGTGCCGTCTCTGTTCCCGCTGCGGGGGGTGAACGAGCGGAGGAGCCGGAGGGGGAGAGGGAGGAAGGTGTCTGCTGCTGCCGCGGTGGTCGCTGCTAGTCCCGCCGCGGCAGCAGCAGCGACCTCCGGGATAGTGCTCGGTAGTGTGCTGGTGGAAGGAGCCGAGGGCAACGCAGGAGGAGAGGCGAGCGACGACAGCATCACCGTGGTGCAGATAGGCCAGAACGGGGAGTACCTGGGCACGGCCAGGCTGCCGGCTCAGTCAGAGGGGACTTGTTACACAGTGGGAAGCAACGACGAGCTCACACCGGACGACTCCTCCTCGGTGGAGACAACGTCCACAGTGCACCAGCCGCTGGTGCAGTACGTCAGTGTGACCAGCAGCCCGCTGGACCACTCGTACTCTCTGACCACCGGCACCACGTCCGCCGAGCTGCTGCGGAAGCTGAACGAGCAGCGGGACATCATCGCCCTGATGGAGGTGAAGATGAAGGAGATGAAGGCGACCATCCGGCAGCTGCGGGTGGCCGAGGCCAAGCTGCAGGAGGAGGTGCGCGAGCGGGATCGGCTGCTCTACGGGAACTCCGTGGCTTTCAGTGTCCGGAAGAAAAACTGATCAACATCAACCGGAGACGACCCCCGTTACACAGAGACTCATGCTGCGTTCCAAATCACATACTTTTTCTTTTTCCTTCAGTACATACTGCAGCTGCTCTTACAAAGTACATACTACTGTTTCATGCAGTATGCATAAAATTCATCATAACATTGCACAAACTTTGACCCTCTTGCTCATATATTCACTGCTCAGAGGAATGTGACCTGCTGTGCACTCCAATACTCATACTACCATACGATTTAGTATGCCACAAAAGATTTGGTATATCCCAAAACATAGTATGTCAAATGCAGTATTTTTTCCTGGCTATTCTGACCCACAATCCTCTGCACAGCAGATATACCAGCAAGAGGTCAAAGTTCAAGGTGCAATGTTTTGATAAAGTAGTAACATAGTATGTCCCAATTGTATGCATACTGCATGCAACAGTAGCAGCTGCAGTATGTATTAAAAGTAAAAAGAGAAAGTATGTGATTTGGAACGTAGCCAAATCACATCTTTTTACTTCTAGTACATACTGCAGATGCCCTTACAAAGTACATACTGTTTCATGCAGTACGCATATTACGTACTCATAACATTGCACCTTGAACTTTTGACCCTCTTGCTCATATATCCCCTGCACAGAGGATTGTGGGTCAGAATAGCCAGAAAAGCATGCTGGCTTCCATACTGCAAAATGTGACCGGGTGTAGTAGGACATCCTGGTATTTTTGGCATAATGTTATGCATACTGCATGCAGCACTACACAGCTGCAGTATGTACTAAAAGTAAAAAGAAAAAAATATGCGATTTGGAACGCACCCGCAGACTAACGGAGAGGACGCCAGACTGCAGATCCAGACCCTATTTTGTATAAAAACTACGAGCGATGACAATTTATTTTCAACAAGTAGAGCTGGTTTTTCATCAAACAAGTTGGCTGGCTATAGTTTATGTAGCTGTATTAATAATAACATCATTGCTAATTACTTATAAACATGCATAGTCCATCACCAACACCAATAATACAAATTGTATTCATTCAACTAGGCCAGGGGTCAGCAACCTTTACTATCAAAAGAGACATTTTAGATAAACTGATGGGTGAAAACATCAACCGGAGACGACCCCCGTTACAGAGACTCAGGCTGCGTTCCAAATCGCATACTTTTTCTTTTTACTTCTAGTACGTACTCCAGCTGCCCTTACAAAGTACATACTGTTTCATGCAGTACGCATACTACTTCTTCATAACATTGCACCTTGAACTTTGACCCTCTTGCTCATGTATCTCCTGTACAGAGGATTGTGGGTCGGAATAGCCAGAAAAGCATGCTGGCTTGCATACAGCAAAATGTGACCCGGTGCAGTAGGATATCCTGGTATTTTTGGCATACGGCATTTGACATATTATGTATTGGAACATACTAAATCTTTTTTCTGGCATACTAAATAGTATGGTAGTATGGGTATTGGAACGCATAGTACGTACTAAAGGCACAATGTTATGCGTACTGCATGCAACACTACACAGCTGCAGTATGTACTAAAAGTAAAAAGAAAAAGTATGCGATTTGGAACGCACCCGCAGACTAACGGAGAGGACGCCAGACTGCAGATCCAGACCCTATTTTGTATAAAAACTACAAACGATGACAATTTATTTTCAACAAATAGAGCTGGTTTTTCATCAAACAAGTTGGCTAGTTTATATAGCTGTATTAATAATAAAATCATTGCTAATTACTTATAAACATGCATAGTCCACTATCGTCATGTAGCCAAACCAACACCAATAATACACATTTTATTCATTCAACTAAGGCAGGGGTCAGCAACCTTTACTATCAAAAGAGACATTTTAGGCAAAAATACTGTCTGGAGCCGCAAAACATTTGATCATTGTGATGAAGGTAACACAGTTTATAGTCTAAGTATATACTATATAAGTGTAATGCAGTGAGGGACAAACTGCAAATGTACTACGGAGTATTAGGGCCACATTGAGGGAAAAAACATCTGAGATTTACCGAATAAAGTCAAAATATTATGAGAAAAAAAACAAAACAAAACGTAAAATTGCTACTTTATTACTTACTTTATTCTTGACATCTCAGATTTATTTTTTTTAGACCTACAACAATGATAAATAAAATTGAAAATGTAAACAAAAAAACAGTTATTCATTTCCATGTTTAAAAATCCACAGGGAGCCACTGGAGAGGTGCTAAAGAGCTGCATGTGGCTCCGGAGCCGCAGGTTGCAGACCCCTGACCTAAGACTTGCAGGTTAACACTGTACACTGTTTATAACCGGACTGACGATGAAGATGCTCAAAACTGCCTAGCTGCATAGAAAGTTTTCCTCTTTAAGATTTCTCTTACAGTGTTTTTATTTCCTTACTTTTTTGAATTAGGAGGTTGTTGCAAGAAAACGCCTCACTGTAGATGTGCAGAGGTAAAGTATGCCAAGATGAAGCATCCATAAACGAAACACTATTCCTGGCACACTTTGTCAATGAAATACAACTCTACCAAGACGTTATCTGAGTTGCCTTTAAAAGTATTGAGTTGTTTTCCTTAATTTTTTATGCTGAAGACATTTGACTTAAAGGAAGGGCACTCAAGATGTAATCTTATTAAATTGTGTTTCTTGAAGACATGCATTAAGTTACATTTGCTCAACCTTTTTAGGAAATATTAAGGGAAGGTCAAAGAAAAACATTTTCTCAAGATACTTTATGCAACTTGAACATGTATGGTTGTTCTGTGAAACAGCGTCTGCTTGTTTCGCTGTGATTCATGATGTGTCTCCGCACGGACTGCATTTCTCTGTCCTGTTCATGAGTGTTTTATGCACAGGATGTTACATACATTTCTGATTTTTTGAACTTGGTCTGACAGCTATGCTCTCTGCTCTCATTTTGAAGTAAATTTAATTTTGAAATGGTGCTGATTCACGCTGAATAATTTCTAAATTCAGGATTTTGTCCAGTGTCACAGTAACAAAGTAGTGGGTCAGAAGATTTTGGAGTATTTTTTTTTATTGCTTTTACCTTCAAGTTGAGGGTTTTTAGCTCAACCTACCTGGGTCGCAGCCACCTGTCAGGGGCTCTTATTTGGACTTTTTCCGAGGAAAGAAGAGCAAATGTTGAATTTCCAGTAACTTAAGCATTAGGAGTATTTCTTCCAGCGGTGTTGAGTTGTTTAAAAAGTAAGACAGTTAGCATCATATCAAATCCTCAATCATAAAGACTTATGGGAACTCAAATCTCAGTGTTGCTGCCGTTTTCTACACATACTGGGTGCTTAAAGCCTCACTCAACATTTACTCTATCAGTGTTAAGAGAGTGTCCTGATGAAGATATTGCCTTATTGAGATGTGATAAATGTGATTAGAGCTGCAACGATTAAACAATTAGTTGTCAACTACTAAATTAATCGATTGAGTAATTTCTTTAAGAAAAAAAGTAAAACTTCTCTGATTCCAGCTTCTTTATTGTGAATATTTTCTGGTTTCTTTACTCCTCTATGACAGTAAACTGAATATCTTTGAGTTGTGGACAAAACAAGACATTTGAGGACGTCATCTTGGACTTTGGGAAACACTGATTGACATTTTTTCACCATTTTCTGACATTTTATAGACCAAACAACTAATTGATTGATCGAGAAAATAATCAACAATGTAAATAATTGTTATTTGCAGCCCTAGATGTGATGAAGTGTGATACCCGTCATTTTAACTTTCTTCTGAATATATTACCTGTACTTGGAGTTACGTGTTGAGAAACAACAAAAAGGCACTGATACTCCTGTTTAGGTGTCAGTGAGGTTGGGCTGACCTGAATGCTTTGTTGCCATGGTAAATGCCAAATTAGTATTTGAATACTTCAGTTTTTTTTTTCATTTTATACATGTGTATATATATATATATATATATATATATTATGTAAGTATATAAGTATGTATATAAGTGTGTAACAATGTATAAATTCCAGAATAGCCCATGTAATAAGGAATAATCACACATTATTTATATTCAACATGAATTATTATTAGTTATTCTCAGATGAAGATGGAGACAGACAGACAGAAGAACATGTCAGTCTGCTGCGCCGCACCGCAAAGCTTTGAATACCTTCAAATATTTCTCACCGAAGCATCAAAGCCCAAAAAAAATGGCATTCCGGACAGCCCTACAGTCAGGATTATAATTTAGGGTTAGCTTTATTATGGATTTACGCAGGGATTACTGTAGCTGATTAATTACTGAATTGGTTAGGCCGTAAAATGTCCAGAAATAATGAAAAGTGGCCATTAGAAGATACCAGAGGATAAAATGATGTCCTTTGATCGCTACTTTTGGTCAACAGTTGAAAAACAAAATGATAGATAATTTGTGACAACAATTTGTCACATTTGAGAAACCATATCCAGATGGGGCTGCAACTAACGATTGTTTTCATTATCGATTAATCTGTCGATCATTTTCTCGATTAATTAATTAGTTGTTTTGTCTATAAAATGTCAGAAAATGGCATGTCAATCAGTGTTTCTCAAAGCCCAAGATGACGTCCTCAAATGTCTTGTTTTGTCCACAACTCAAAGATATTCTGTTTACTGTCATAGAGGAGTAAAGAAACCAGAAAATATTCACATTTAAGAAGCTGGAATCAGAGAAATAATACTTTTTTTCTTGAAAAGTTATTCTAACTGATTAATCGATGATCAAAATAGTTGGCGATCAATTTAATAGTTGACAACTAATCGATTAATCGTTGCAGCTCTAATATCCAGCAAGCTATTTTTACATCATAAATGGATTGTAAGATATGATATGGATTGTTTTCCATAGGTTGATAGCAGACAGTAGAAACAAGCTGTAAAATGTGTCACTCTGATTTTCACCCTCTAGATGGCGGTGGCATAAAGCTTGAAGAGCAGGAGGTTTTGCTCCTGTTCATATGGCCTAATTTGCTCTATGTGTGTGTGTGTGTGTGTGTGTGTGTGTGTGTGTCAGCAGCTTGGATGGTCATTTGCTTAATTGTTACTGATATTAAAGCGGTGAAATGTTTAAAACGTCTTAATGTGATTGTAAAGCTGTAACGCAGTCACCCAACCCAAACTTAAAATGCGTCATTTTGAACACCTGCCGTGATAATTTGTCACATGAAACAGAGAAAGAGGGAGAGAGGGATGAATGGATGGACAGAGCATTGGAGAGAGCGAGGATCCAGATCCTAATCTCATCTGGATTTATTTTTTTTTTACTCCCAACAGTGTTGCATAATGCCTTAATCCAGCGCTGTCGATCAAACTTACACAACTCCATCTTCCTTTCTCTATAGCTGCTGCCATTCACAACAGCTGTCTTTACATTCACACCAAACAACAGCTCATTGTGTCACATTGCGTCGTAGTTTGAGAGTAATTCTGTAATGTGAATGAAGTAAAACAGTGTGAGCAATATGTGATCCTGAAATCCAGACTAGGCACATACAGTATATACAGTATTTCTGTGCCTTGAAAAAAAGGTTGCCATTCTTTAAACTCTCTTTAGGGCTTATTATTCATGGTATTTTGCTAAGAAAACAGGCTGAGAAGAATGACAGTTTTGTTGTTTTAATTACTGGTTATATTTAGAAAATGTGTAACTGTGTGACACTGTACAACATGTTTCTCTAAATAGAATATGTGACATGCTGAACATGCCTTTTGCAATTATATCTATATCTGATATCTGTCTGTTAAACTGTCCACCTAAAACGTTTGTGGGTGTTTGACCTTTTTGTAGCACATGATTCTACAGCAGTAATGGGCATCCATGTGTCTCAGACTTGTCTTGTTCTTGAGCTTTTTTGTTTGCAAAGATCATAATAGACACATTATTTTCTTGCTCCATGTATACCAACATTCATATATGTGTGGTTCTGCTTCATTTTTGATCCATGTACAATACCATGAATTGACACGTTTAAAATGGTTGTTTTATCTACCCTGATAAATATGTTATACACTAAAATGAATGAAGCTTTCAGGTTGCTTTAGGTTTGGGCCTTACTTATTCTTTCATCAGATATTTACTGATTTAAATCAAAATTCTGCAAGTTGCAGTATTGGTATTTTATTTAGACAGAGTTTGTTGTGTTCAGGCAACATTTAGCATCGAAAAACATGAGCTTCTTTTGTTAAATTAATACAAAAATATCATGTAGAAAATTATGTTCATACTTTTCAAAGTAATGTGTCAGAAACAAATATTATTAGAAAAATTCAAACAACACTCATCCATAGGGAGCACAGATAGTGTCTAGATAATATTCATATTTTCTTGTCTTTTACCACCCTTTTATTTCTAACATTAAAATGGGTTACTATTGGAATGAATTGAAACCACAGATGGCTTTTTGAGTGACCTTGATATATAGGCTATGTCCCTACAACTTGATTTTTAATAATACATCTAGCATAAACCATCAATATATGAATGTTTCTGCATTTGGCACCATTTTTTGAGCACTGTGGTCCAAGAAAAAATGTGAGTGAAGTTATCAGACCACAGTGGGAAAGTCGTATATGGAACAACTGGAAAGTGTCAGAACAGGTCCTATGTTGAACTACCTGCGCAATGAACCCACCAGGTAAGACGACCATTGGTCAGGGATGTGAGCTAGTTCTTTGGGTTGAGCTGGGAAAACGGTTGCAGTAAAAAATACTGTATAGAAACAGGGACAATAAGATAACACCTTTCCTCTTGCAAAACATAATGGTGAGGATGGATCACGTGCTTCAGAGTGACAAATACATTACCTTTGCATGATGAGTTGCACTGCGTTGCCAAAAGTATGTGAGGTTGACCACCGTTGTTGGGTAATAAGGCCTCACAGTCGGTGCTCCAGTACATGTGATAGGTGCTGGATGAGGTTGAGGTCAGACTGGGAAAACCATTAACTATGTTTTTCCTTTAATGACCTTGATTTGTGGATTTAAAATTAAAACAGGAAAACTCCAAACATTTGACATAAATTTGGAAGCACGAGATTATCTAAAATATCACTGAACACAGCAGCATAAAGATTGATCTCAAAGCTAGGGTTGGTAATTTTCTTAAAAAACATCTGTGGTAATTCTTTACATCTCGACAGCAATCAATAAATCAAAAGCTCTGACAAAAAAAGAAAAAAATCTGGTATCCATGGCTGTCACAGGACTGTGATAAATCCATCCAATTATTACATTCGGCTACCTGCCTTTGCACTCATTATCATCATCGGAGTCTTCCGCAAGCTGCTAGCTTGACAGCTGTGAGTACTAACAATAGCCATGTCCGTTGTTACCTTCATTATGATATGTTTATGTTTATGTTCTTAATGATAATTTTGGGGGAGTGGCTTTAGAGGGAGGCCTGAAGGGACAGACTGTCAGTCAGGGCTGTAGTCAAGACGTACTTAACTTAATCGAGTCTAAGTCAAGTCCGAGTCAAGACCATGTCAAGACCGAGTCCAATAAGGCACGAGTCCAAGACAAGTGCAAGACTTCAAAAGTAGAATAGGAGCCAGAACTTTCAGCTATCAAGCTCCTCTCTTGTGGAACCAGCTCCCAGCTTCAGTCCGGGAGGCAGACACCCTCTCCCCATTTAAGAGTAGGCTTAAGACTTTCCTCTTTGATAATGCTTATAGTTAGGGCTGGCCCAAGGCTGGCTCAGGCTGCCTTGGACCAGCCCCTAGTTTAGCTGCTATAGGCCTAGACTGCAGGGGGACTTCCTATGATACACTATCTCCTTTTCTCCCTCTCTCCATCTGTATGAATTCATGTCCCATTCATGCATGTTACTAACTTGATTTCTTCCCCGGAGTCTTTGTGCTTTCTCATCTCATCCATGGATTGGGGTTACACCTGGATCGTGGTTGCGTCTGCTGCCACGTCTGCTGCCAGCTCGACCCCCACTACTACCATCATTATTATCAGCCTTTTTCTTATTAGTAGTAGTCATAATTCTATTATTATTACTGCTATTATCACTGCTATTTCTATTATCACTCTATTATATCCACTGCTATCTATTGATTATTGTTATTAGTCCTATTTGTATTACTACTTATAGCTGCTGTGCTATTATTATGGTTGCTGTACATCTCTCTCTCTCTCTCTCTCTCTCTCTCTCTCTCTCTCAAGCCAACCAGTCGAGGCAGATGGCCGCCCAGCCAGAGCCGGGTTCTGCCCGAGGTTTCTACCCGTTAAAGGGGAGTTTTTTCTTGCCACTGTCGCACCAAGTGCATGCTCATGGGGGATCTCTTGTTGGTTATAGAGTACGGTCTAGACCTGCTCTATATGAAAAGCGTCTCAAGATAACTTCTGTTATGATTTGACGCTATAGAAAAATTAATTGAATTGAACTGAATTGAAAAAAGTGGTTTCAAGACCAGACTCAAGACTTAAAACTTGAGTACTCCAGCCCTGCTGTCAGTGTTGCCGACTTGGAGACTTTCTTGCTAGATTTGGGGACTTTTGGAGCGAGTGCTGCTAGCTACTTTCATTGGAAAAGAGTTGGCAACACTGGGCTCGGTTTTCCGGTTGGATCATTTTTAAAATCTAGCGTACTCTTGTTAAGCCCTGCGATAGTCTGGCGACCTGTCCAGGGTGTACCCCGCCTTCGCTCAATGTCAGCTGGGATCGGCTCCAGCCCCTCCCCGACGCTGAATAGGATAAGCGGTTACAGATAATTGATGGTTGGATGGATGAACTCTTGTTAGTTTCTTAAGATTACCAACCTTAGATTTAATTGGAACCACTGTAAGGGTCCAAAAAATGAAAAAAAACAGCCCCAGAATATCCCTCAATAGTACTCTGAAGTATGAAGCCATACCCCAGGCATCCTAAGCATACGGTTACATCAACATGTAACAACAAGAAAAGTCCCAAGAACTCAAATATCTCTGAAAATGTGTCAACATAGAGTGGTGTTTCACAGACACATCACATCCAGCTTGATTGATCCTGAGCACATCTGTAAGGTTAGAATGTAAAAAAGGCAGATGTTTTCAGGAAGACTCACAGCTGGCCAAGGTTCCCATGATGTATTGATTCGGGGCAGCGGCCTCAAATACAGGCAGATTATTCTGCAGTTAATGGTTGTTTTAAGCCGCAGATTAACAATGGGTTACCATTCCTCCTGTGTCAGTATACAGATGTGAACCGGGACTTATACTAATGCACGGAGTGTGAGCCATCTGGGGGGCGTAGCATGGGATTTATAGGCCGAGAGGAAGCGGAGGGGGATGTAAGACAGACGCTCAAGTCAGAAAAGTTGGTAATAAGGTGGTTTACAAACACATATTAAAAACAGGGTTCGCATGTGTCACTGTCCAATCTTTAGTTCAGTGTTTAATACATACAGCGCTCTCCAATAACCCCTCGACCACATAGCTGTGGAGGATTCTCATGGGTTGCTGCTATTCTCAGAGGGCGCTCTGTTGGACTCCCAGGTGAGCCGGATTCTCTTATCCTCAGTGGGACGTCATCCATCTGTTCACATGAAAAAGAAAATCCTCACACTTCTGATCATGTTTCCTTCTACTGTCTTTTGTGACAAACTCCTTGTTCAATAGTAAGACCAGCAGGTAAATGTGTGTGAACAAGGCAGAGATGGTAATAGATTATGATATAATGATTTCTTTGTGTTTCAAATAAATGCACTAAATACTAAAGACCGGAAATGAGAACACTCTAATCCAGTGTGCAGTGTTGTGATGCTGTCATTGGTCTGCTGCCTCCAAGCTCTCCATGGCTCTCGCCTCGTGCCCCTCCCTGGTGCACATGCATGCACACACACACACGCACACACAGCATCCTCTTACTCTCTGCGATGCATCGGCCCCTTTCACTGTTAATCCAGCCGGGTTATGCCTCTGTGCATTGCTGTACTTTTGCAATCTGATGAATTCCCAACGGATGGCAGAACGCATCACATTTTAAAGCAGCAACTTTAGACTCGTTGGACTCACAGTCAGTGGGAGCTTCACATCAGAGATCCTGATTCAGAGGAGGGACTCAGCTCCACGGGACGATGAAGTCCCCACCAGGCACGGCGACTATGCTGCTGCCCATCGCTCTCTGCCTCAGTAAGGATGTCTCTTTAATATGTTGTCTGTGTGTGCTGATTATGTGCATTTAAGTAATCTGGAAAAAGTTTGTAAGGTCTGAGTATGCTCTGGTCTGTACTATGCCGTGTACACTCTTACTGGTTTTACAATTCTCTTGTTTGTATATCTTGAAACTCAGGTTGAAAAGTCCCAAAGTAGTTAAGATGGCTGATAAAGGATATTTCATTTAGCTTGTTCTGAAATTGAGGAGAGGCGGGTTTTACAAATGCACTTACCTTAATGAAATGCTCACTGACTATCCCCTCATGTTCTGATGCTCTCTCTCCTCGTGTGTGTGTGTGTGTGTGTGTGTGTGTGTGTGTGTGCATTTGCTGTACAACATCATATATTTAGGTGTAAATTCTGCGATCTATTTGTTTTTGAGGATATTTTGAGTAAATACAACCCTTTTCATGAATGGAACACTTGTGGTTGTGAGATTTATATCAATGACGATGACTTCTAAAGAGAATTATTAAATGTTTTGCAGAAAAATCATGTTACAAAATTATTGTGGGATGAGCAAAGAAAATAACAATCCTGATACAATACAGGCAGGTAAAAGCAGGCAAATACAACTAGAATAAACAACAACAAAAAAACAATGTGTATTCATACGTGATTAATAAACTCCTGAGGCAAAAACTGAATCATGACTAGACAGTATCGTCTGCCTGAGGCATATAGACAGGAGCCAGATCTGGGTATATCTAAAAAAAGAGGGGAAAATAAGATCTAAAAGATAAAGATAGCCAAGATACAGTAGATAAAATAAATCCCCCATTGATATATTAAGTCAAATATAAAGAAGAGACATATTCAAATCATTACAATAATGCCTATTTATTAAAGTGAGAAGATTATTTTAAAGATGAAATTAACTTTCAGGTACTTGTGGTGGCAAAGGTTGGCCGGCCTCTGGTTTTTAAACCATGTGGCTAAAAGTATGTGGACACCCCTGTACCCTTTAGGTCTGGGACTGTTTTTAATGTCTTGGACACTTTTAGTTACATTTAAAGCAGCAGTAGGCAGAATATATTTTTGGCATCATTCCATAATAACTTTTCAGCATATTGTAATTCAGGTGCTCTGAAAGAAAACTAGACTTCTGCACCTCCTCATGGCTCTGATTTCAGGATTTAAAAAACTGGAGACTAGTGACTGGAGACTTTGACCAATCACAGGTCATTTCAGAGAGAGAGCGTTCCTATTGGCAGTTCAATCAATCACTCGCGACAAACGGTTAAGCGCTGATCAAATATGAATCAATATTCTGTTACTGTAATGCCTATTTCTCACCTCAAATGTTTTCAGAAACATCTTGTAGTTCACTGTTTAGCTGTAAAATGAGAAAGTTTGTGACCCGGCTGGTTTCCTCAACTGACCTCAACATGGCTGCCGGGTCACAAACTTTCTGTACAGTAACAGTACACTACAAGATGTTTCTGAAAACATTTTACGCTAGAAAGTAGTCATTACAGTGACAGAATATTGATTCATATTTGATCAGCGCTGCCTAGTTTGACCGTTTGATCGTAGTTTGTGAGTGTTTGACAGCTGCTCAGAGACGGCAGGCTCCAGCTCGGCTCTGATTGGTTGTTTTCCTCCGGTTTATGAAATCTTGCAGATGCCATTAGGAGCATCGGAGGACACAGAGGCACATGATTTCTTTCAGATTACCTGTCTCATGTACTACTGTCAGGATATAGTGACTGTTTTATAAAAAATATATATATTTTTAATCATATTTGCTCCAAATCTACCCACTGCTGCTTTAAAGGAAATATTAATGCTTCAGCTCACAGTGATATCTTTGAAAATAGTCCACATGCAACCTTGTGGCAAAAGTTTGGGTGATGCAAAGAGAGTGTAAACCGAGTACATACACATAATGTTTACAGGTGCTGGATCAGAAGACAAACTAAAGGTAGAAGTTGGATAAAATATCTGCACACACATGTATTGATGGCTACAAATAAATATCTGACTTCTGCCAGTAGTTTGGCAAAGTACCAAAATTCATAAAGAAATGAATATTCATGGTTTTGGAGTGAGGCGTAATATTACACATACTTTAGCTGTATAGTGCACCTCTGACCCTGGAACAGCTTACCCAAGGCTGCTGACAACTCGATGTGTCCACAGATGTCTTCAAGGCCAACAACAAAGCAACTGTGTGGGTCCCATTCGCAGGAAGAGATCTACCAATTGACAACTCAAACACACCTCCACAGCCTCACGTACTGATTGGGTTAATGCACAAATGTCCTCTCTTACAGTCAAACCTTGATTCACACCTTTTCAGGCGCGTTTCAGTGACTCAAACCAAGGTTCAGACGTGTTATGTATGAGCTGGTAGATGCTCTCAGACAGCCCACACAAGGTTTTGTAGTCGTACACTGAATTTGGCTTTGAGGTTGTGTAATCCCTCCAGATGAATGGGATCCTGCATACTATGCTCATATGTCTGTATTTGTTTGATCCATCTAAGCACCAGATGGATCATGTCTCTATAAACATATAAACATTGTGTTTCACTCCACAAGATGAAATCCCCGACCCAAAGAATCTAGTGGTTTTATTTCTCTCTCATCCCCAACTCATCTCAATACACATTCATTTATTTTGATAAAACGGTCTCAATATAGTGTTTTTCTTCCTCTTCCCTCCACTATAGGCCTCGTCCCATTGGGTTTCGGAGCTGCAATTCCTGTTTCATGTGATTCCATCTACAAGAGTTTTGCTCAGTGTTTACTCACACTTGGAGACAGTCTGGTGGAAAATCAAAAAGACCAGAACACACAGGACATTGATGCAATCTGCAGGTGTGTGTCTGCCCATCACTGTGGTAACCGTCCAGTCTGTCTTGAAGCAACTTGTCTCAAATTGTTAAAGTTATAACCCTTAAAGCTGCCGTAATGATTAGTCGTATTGGTCCTGCTAGTGATGTAGCGCTGGGATGGTAGTGTCAGTCGGTCCACCACTTTGGTCAAACAACTGTTGGATGGACGTCCATGAAATTGTGCACTGACATTCATGGTTCCCAGAGGATGAATCATACCCATTTTAGTGATCTTCTGAATTTAAATTTAGTGCCACCATGCAACACAGTCTCATATCAAGTCATCACATACTGTCGCTTTGTCAGACCCCTCAGCGTCACTTTTCGGCCGCAGTAAACGTGCTTATTGTTGTGAATAAACAAAAACACTTGTTTAGGTTAAGGCAATTAGGTTTAGGAAAGAACTACATGGTTGGGCTTAAAATGACTACGTTTGTACAGTAACAATGATACTTAACGTACATGAATATGAACGAACAGCTGATTGTAACATGTAAGTGAAACGTGATGCATGGGACATGAACAGTGTTGTTGGGCCCATCCACCTCCCCTCCCGCCCGCACACTTTAAACTATGTCACCACAGCATTTTCACTGAGCGTTTAATATTGACGCAGATGGGTTTACATTGTTGTTAATGGAAAGTCTCTTTAGCGTCTCTTACAGACGCTAAAGGGTATCTTGTGCGGTGGTTACGTCGTATTGGTACGGCCATGACAAAGCGTCTGTATTTGATGCCCTGGGATTGAGAACAGGCTGCACCATGAGGTTGACACTTTTGTATTTCAGTGAAATGTCTCAACAACGATTGGATGGATTGCGATGAAATACCTGCAAAACTAATTAAACTCCCATCAGCTTCAGCTGTACTTTCTGTTTTGTGCTAATGAGCGAATGTTAGCATGCTAACATCATACTAAACATTATACCTGCTTGTCAGCATGTCTGCATTGTCATTGAGAGCATGTTAGCATGCGGATGTTAGCATTGAGCTCAAAGCACCAAGTACAGCCTCACAGAGCTGCTAGCATGGCCGTAGACTCTTAAGTCTTGTTATATTCACTATAGGCCCTTTTCAGAGCAGCCATTTTGACATGTCATAGCAGGGTAAGCAGGTGTAATTGACTTAATTATGGTCCTGTTGTATTTAGTGTCACAGCCATTCCAGTGAGCCAGCAGTATATTACCAGAGCCCTGGCCCACCTCATTGGAACAGGGCCCTAATTAATGCTATTAATTACACCTGTGTTTACCAGGCAATGACATGTTAACATGGCCGCTGTGAAAAGGGCATATAGATGTAACGTGAGAGCATTATCACCTGACTCAGCAGGGTTACAGAGTCTTTTAACTCATTGTTTTGGGTTTATGGCCCACAACTTTATTGTTCTGATTCAGACTCTTCGGTCTCATCAGCATCATTTCCTTTCCTTTCTCTATTAAAAAACATCATGCAATGCAACACTCTTCTTCGGTTGCTTTTCTGCCAGAGTAGCTGCAGCATGTTTACTGGAAATCTCTATGGAGCTGGATTGTTAAAACTCACTTGCCATCATCACCAGTAACCACAGGTGTTAAGATTATAACTTATAGGACCAGTGTGTAGAGGGATCTATTGGCAGAAATGGAATATAATATTAATAACTATGTTTTCTTTAGTGTATAATCACCTGATAATAAGAATCCTGTTTTCGTTACCTTAAAATGAGCCGTTTCTATCTACATAGGGAGCGGTCCTCTCCACTGAGTCGGACGCCATGTTTCTACAGTAGCCCAGATCGGACAAACCAAGCACTGGCTATAGAGAGGGCATGTTTTCACGTTTTCGCGTCAGCCACCGTAGTTCTCACACACGCTTGGCACATGGGGAGAAGATTCAGTTGGCTGTAATCTGCAACCTCACCACTAGATGGCGCCAGATGATACACAGTGCACCTTTAACAAAGTAATTTAACACCAGACTGGAAAGTCTGTTTCTATTGGACAACCCAACAGTGATGTCACAGAGTCCTGCAGTACACCTGTACATCACTAAAACAACGTGAAGGGTTAAACCACTCAAGGTCTTTATGAGTGTTCATTTTCCTTTGACATTTGCTCAGGTGTTACCCATTTGTTCTCTCATCACTGTATTATTGTACCCTACCTGTATCCTACCTTGCAGTCATTACGTTTCTACACTGACATGTCCTTCTGTCCTTGTTCCTCGAAGGTCCTGGAATGCGTTCCATGTTTGTGCCAACTCAGCGCTGGCCGGCTGTCCTGGAGAAGCCGCCGCCGTCTGGGAGTCTCTAAGACAAGAGTCCAGGAAGACGCAGTTCTCTGGAAACCTCTACGACATGTGTGCCAGCCGCAGCACCCTCCCACCCAGCACTGTGCCTGCACCCCAGAGCCCCCCCACCTCTGACCAGACCAACCAGGAAACACTGAAAGGGCAGACAGACAAGCACCGCCCCACCTTCAGCTCACTGCTGTTCCCTGCATGCAGCACCTTAATACTTCTGATCAGGAGTTAGTTAACCCATGAAGTCTTTTAATGAGACAGCTGGTCGTCAGCGTCCTGCTCCCCCTACTATCATGTAAACACCCTTCACAAGTCGGACTCATAATATCGATCCAAAAATCAAAATGAAATATTTGGTTCAGTGTTTCTTACCTGGACAAGATGGAGCCTCTATTAAGGCATTAAATAAAGAACAATATGTTGAGATTATCCCTTGCCTTGCTCTCAGAAAGAAGCTGACAAAGAAGTTGCTTTCATTCTGTCATAAATGAATGAATGAAGCATAGATGAGTGGGTGATTGATTGTGATTAAATTCACATTGTCTACTATCGTTGGTTATATTTCATAGGCTGGAGTGACAAACAGTTAATAGAAAGAGAAGAAACAGACTCATGAGATCAAGTAAGCTGAATGACAAATCTCAGTTAAATTAAATATATAAGCTAATATTTATTGTAAACACTTTATTTTATTCACTGCTGCAGTACATCAGTAATACTGCATGATTCTTTTTTTTTTTTAGGACAAAAGAGATTTAAGGGATGCCAGGTGTTCAGATGTGCTTGTGATCCAATCAAAACTGTGTTTTTGTACAGTTTAATTCATCACCCTGTTTGACCGGTTTAATATCAGAAAATTAGATTTCGTGCGGGAGCCTCCTTTGCAGTGTGTGCATGATGTCATCACTTGTTTATGTCATTTCATGATGTGACCCCTACCAGTGGTTTTCCAGTCCGTCTTGAGGCAGTTACATCTTTCTTTTTCTTATTTGAACTGTTACCTACAGTAAAGTTTCACTTCACTTTATGCATCCCCTGTGGGGCAATTAAAAAGGATACAGAGCACACACATATCAGTAAAATTAAGTAATAATTAGAAAGAATTACAAGTCAACCCAGTTTTACGGGAAAGAGTATAAATAGCACGACATTACAAGGACATTCCGCATGTTATGAGGATGCATTTTAGGCATTTCGTGTGTCATTTGTACGCCACGCAACTAAACTACAGTAACATCCACAGTTAGGTCCAGGCAACAAAACCACGTAGTTAGGTTTAGGAAAAACATCATGGTTGGCCTTAAAATAAGCACGTAAACTAAGTAAAATATGCACAGAAACAGCGTAACATAAGTCACTAACAATGTGACAAACATTACTAAAAAAACGTAACTAATGTAACTTTAAAATAAAAAACTCGAACTCTGATCGTCTGGTTAAAAGTCCGGTGTTTGTTGGTTCCCACCCGTCCACCCGCAATAGGCAGTCTTTCTCTCAGTCTTTTTATTCTACGTCACTATCTCTGAGCGTAGCATGTTTATGCAGATGCGTTTACATTGGAGTCAGTACAGGTACCGATTAAATGGCTTACAAATGACACGCCAAAAGCAACAAAGGCGTTCTTATTGCACGCTAAATGCCTTGTGCATTATCGTGTCATTAATACGTCTTTTTGGGCAAACGGGCTGAACAAGTACATGCTAAGTGCATAAGTCAGTGGTGGAAAGAGGGAGTGTAGGAAGTTTCCCAAGATTCGTCCTTATAACATTAACAGTTGCTGTGATGTTATTAAATGTTGTATAACTTTTCTTTGTTACTGAGCTGTCATGCAATCACAGACTACATTTTATTCACTGGTTTTCACCGTACCAATTTATTTTCTGTATTATTTTTTTGCATTTTTGCATTTTTATGTTTTTTTCACAGCGGTTTATAGAGTGATATATGCCTCGTTGTGTCACTCTGAATTTTAACCTAATAAAATCTTAAATTAAAGGTATGCTGAAAAACACAACGCAGAGTTGTTTTCTTTAAATCACATCTGGTTTTTGTGTGTGTGTGTGTGTGTGTGTGCCTGTGTATGTGTGTGTGTGTGTGTGTGCATGTGTGTGTGGGCCTATGTGCGCCTCTGTGTGTGTATGTGTGTGTGCGCCTGTGTGTGTGTGTGCGTGTGCGTGTGTGTGTGTGCCTGTGTGCGCCTGACGTGTGTGTGTGTGTGTGGGCCTGTGTGCGACTCTGTGTGTGTGTGCGTGTGTGCCTGTGTGTGTGTGTGTGTGTGTGCATGTGTAGCATTTTGATGCTCGCCTTTCCTCTCGCCCTTTATATTCTTCTTGGCTCTTCTCAATCAAATCCTTAATTCTTCTTTCTTATGTCTCTCTCTAGTCTTGTCTATAGGATATCTAGAGGCACGCAGAGGTTAAAGTATCATTTTGAAGGAGACAGACAGATTTCCTCATGTGCTCTGTCTATTATTGTTTTACACAATATGTAAATTAACTGTAACTTTCCTAAAATAATAATAATCTGTTCTTTGTCTTCAGATGACATTAATTACGCATCTAACAATGTTTTGAGATGAAATACGTTGTAATAATAGGTTGTTTCTTACAGTAGTTTATTCATGGGGTTCCCAGGGACTCCAGTCGGTAGTGCTTGTATGTTAGATACAGTAGGTTGGTAGGATGAGGGTTAAACAGCTTGTGAGTCCTCACATTTATCTTTGGAACCACTCTCTCATCTCCTCTTCCCTCCTCTGTTTTCTCAACTCTCCTCTTCTTTTTCAGCGATACAATCATTTCAGACTCTTGATGAGTGAACTGTCTGTGTGATCAAAACTTATCCTACCAACAGAACAATACCTTACATATTACCTGGAAGGGGAGATGATATCTTAATAGAGTAAGCTATAAGCAAGATATACAGAATACTGGATGTTTCTGTTAGGTGAACACCAATTTTAAAATGTCTGTGAACACAAAGATTGAGAGATAGTGAGATTTAAATATGCATTTGGATACATCCACTGCACGGACAATGTAGCCGCAGTGTGCCAACAGTTAGTTTATTTAAATATGGCGTACTATCACACCATAAGGCCAGGCAAAAACAGTGTAAATTTATGGACCATTATTGCCTCACCTGAGCTCCTCTGTTTTGATAAGCCAACGGCAAGAGGAAATGTTTTACTAAGTAACTGACCTGTTATAAAACACAGCCGAGCCAATGATCACAGTTTAAAAAAGATAATACAAAAAACATACCGTTGTCCACCTACATGTAGTCTTTAGTGTTTTTGCATCAGAGCAGTGTTGTAAGAGTCTAAAAGAGGTTGAGGAATTTGAAGTGTCAGAGCTCCGTCTGTGAGCACACACACACCCGCACGCACGCAAGCACACACACACACACACACACACACACACACACACACACACACACACACACATCAAGCATTAGGCTTACAGTACAGGTATACAGTAACTTAATTTCTTTAAAGGAATTCCTTTCCATCAAAATCAACCTAAGGCAGAAAGTTTTTGGTATCACTGGGCAAAACATCCATAATAACCTTTCAGCATATTGTAATTCAAGTGTTCTGAGAGAAAACTAGACTTCTGCTCCTCCTCATTGCTCTGTTTTCAGGCAACATAATTGTTTACAGTGTTTACAGTAACAGAATATTGATTTATATATGATCAGCGCTGCCTAGTTTGACCGTTTGATCGGAGATCTGAGTGATTGACAGCTGCTCAGAGACAACAGGCTCCAGCTCAGCTCTGACTGGTTGTTTTTCTCCGGTCTGCGAAATCTTGCAGATGCCATTAGGAGCACCGGAGGACACCAGAGGCGCATGATTTGTTTTTCAGATTACCTGTCTCATGCACTACTGTCAGGATACAGTGACCGTTTTATAAAAATAACTTTTTTAATCATATTTGCTCCATTTCTACCCACTGCTGCTTTAAAGCCAACTTTTACTAATGTCTTGTGTTCATTCACTTGAATGCACAATGGTGTCAGTTTCATGTTGGTTTAATCTGCCTGATGAATAGAACACAGCTGAGGTAACAGCTTTTTTCTTTTCTTCTGTACATCAGAGTCATTTTCATTGATAATTTTCTTTTTGCATATGTGCAGACCTTTGTAGCCAATGGGGTTACGCTGATAAACCTTCATGAGGCGATTGGTGGTTCGAAGGCCAACAGGACAGTGTGAACAGATTTAAAAAGGCACCACTGTTCCACCAGGAGGGCAGGCATTGAACGAGATGGTTGGCATGACACGTCTTCTCCTTTTGCTGTGGGCCGGTGAGTAGTCAACTGTTGCTTTGACATAGCGTTTCTGTAAATAATGTATTTTGAGTTGAATTAATCCAACAGATGTGCTGTTATTACACCTCTAATAAGAGATCTATTATGTGTTCTGGGGCCAGGCCCAGTTTTAAAAGTATAAGCAGTAACATTTTTAAATCAATTTCAAAATGTATACGAAGCCAGTGTGATGTGATGTCTTCTTCTGATGCCCGTTAATATCCTGGCAGCTGAGTACCAGATCAGTTAGAGGTGTGAAATGGCCTCTGACTAAAACAGAGACAATGCCTGACAATGACCTCAGCCATACTGGCTGTTTTCTGTTTCCAATATGGCTCTCATCTGTTTCTTTTCTAGAGAAGCCAGTTAAAAGTTTAGGTAGGTGGTATGATGCAGCTCTTATGAACATAGAGACGTCAGGCCCTCCAAGCAACTGTGCTGCCTGCAGTTTGGTCGGCTGACACAAATGTTGTTTTTGTTTACAGTTTATTACATTAAGCCTTACCTTACTCTCCATTCCTCAGCCCCACAGAGGAATTCATGCAAGAAGTGCCCTTCTTTTCGCTGTAATGGAATCTTGGTTTAAGCTAAATCAATAAATAAAAACAATAGTGATACATATTGTAATGCTATACCTCTTGTTAGTGTTGCTTTAGGTCGTTGTGTTCACAGTGTTTCTGTTGGGAGACAGATGGTCTCAGTGTGGTTGATCCTGAGATGTGTATCAAGTGTTTTGGTTGGACGTGAGATTAACTACTGGGCTGAGCTTCATGTCAGTAAAGAGAACTGAACAGTTTTGTAAAAGTGAACTCTGAAAAACTATAATATCAGACAACTTTTCAACTTTTGGTACGGTTCACCATTTATATTAATATCTTTCTAGAGAGTGAATGAGTTGTTCTCTACAACAGCCACTGAGGACTGAGGACTTTCTGTTTCAGGTGTCACAGCGAGCACGGTGGTGGATCTGCAGAAGAGAATCATTGGAGGTCAACCATGTGGACAAAATCAGAGACAGTACCATGTTAAGTTGATAGGATCTGATGGTGAGAATAAGACCCGCTGTGGTGGCTCACTGATCAGTGACCAGTGGATTCTGACCGCAACTCACAGCTGGGTGTCGGGAGGGTGAGAAAGTGACAGTTTTACTTAAAAACTAGTAACAATATATTTCTCCCTCATAAATTCAATCTGAAAGTCCCGAAGCAGCAATCAGTAATGGTTTGATGTAAAACTATAGCATTCCCAATATAAAGATAGCATTGCTTATGTTCATGTTCAGTAGGTCATGTTCATATAGTGTAATTACAGTAATTCATTGATGTTCCTCTCTTACCTTTACTTATTTGTAGGACTATGACAGCATTTTTTAGGTATGAATTACAACCAGTGCGAATCACAGCAAGTCCTAAGATCTTTAAATACAATGAAACAGACAAGATCCATGACATCATGCTGCTGAAGCTACCTGACGGTACTCCTATCCCTACTCAGACTAAGTCTGTACGGCTTCCTGACTGTGGACAACGTCCCAAAACGTGAGTCTTGATCTTTCCCCCTTTAATAAGTCTGAAAGTTTAACTCTTGAGGACGTCTGAGGAAAAGTGTTTGTTTTTCTTGTATTTCAGAGGAGATAGAGTTCAGATTGCAGGTTATGGAGCCACAGCTGCAGGCCCTAATGGTGAAAGATGTGAGATGAATCTTGTGTATTTTATGATAACAATTATCACAGTTAGTATTCTTAGTATGTTTGGTAACACTGCTGACACAATTTACACAAATTTAAAGATACTGTTTGATTCTTAAAAAATCTTCAAAGATGTGTGGATACATTTTATAAGTATAAGTAAATATAAATAATCAGATTGTAATGGTAAGGCACAGCAGAGTTTTGTTGATTTACTTTTGGAATCATTTTCTGTGTACAAGTTAAGTAGATAATGATGAAGCTTGTTGTTTTTGTAGTAAATAAACACTTTTTTCTATTCTAATCTAGTGGATACTAGATCGAATATTCTCCATTGTGCTGACACTGATATTGTCAGAGGACCAGAGACCGTGTGCAGATCGACGATCCAGACTTTTACGAAATGATAGGCCATGCACACTGGATCTGTGGCCAAAGAGATGAAGTGGATGCCAGTCCAGTGAGTTGGCATGGCTTCTATCTTTATAACTTTTCTTTCATTAAGTTTTAGCACTTTAATATAAATGAGTATCTCAATAAATGACATAGAAGTCTGTAACAAACAATATATACATCTCTCTCACAGGGTGACTCTGGTGGTGGAGTGGAGTACAATGGCATGATTTACGGTGTCATTTCTTTCTCTGGTAATGAAACCCATGCTTATACAGCAGCAGCTGGATTTATGGACGTCTGTGAATACATGGAATGGATTAATGAAACTATTGCCCCACCCGGAGTGTGATGTTTCAGGTGTGGTTAACTATGAAATGTTCTGTCATTTAACAGATATTTCACATGCATTAAGAAAATTGTTGAGTTACTCTAAATTTTCAATTGATATGTTTACAATTGATTAAATGCTTGACTGTTATCTATAAAGCCCTTTAAGACAAACATGACTGTAGTTTCACAAGGTAATGTCCGAGTTACAAAATGTTTATACATTCTTGCTGTCATACTGTTGTTATGGTAAAAAAAAAAAAGATCTACCTTTTTACAAATCTAAATTTGTACATTTTCCCTTTTCTAAATTGAACAGACTTTGCAGGTTATTATACAGTCGTTGTATTGAAAAACTTCAAAGGGACAAATATCCTAGTCTGCTGTTCTTTTAAAGGGACTATTTGTAACTTTCAGAATTGCTTCTTAACAGCGACACCTGTGGCCGTGAAATCAACGAAAGTCAGCATTGGGCTTGCGCTTTCTCGCTCTAAATATACCTGAACGAGAATCGCTCAAAACAGTGAGGCGACACACGTCAGCTAAAACCACAATATCACTCTATGTTTCAGCTGCTTGGCAGTAATGTTAGCTGACCAGACGAAGGTCTCTCCATGAACATGATTTAGATCTGA
>CAKAOI010026797.1:0-20273 GCA_916701655.1 Sebastiscus albofasciatus
GTTTTTTGGGAGTTTCCAGAGGCGACGAGTCTTGCTGGGCGCCCCTGATTTGGATAAAGTAGCCTAGACCTCCTTACTTATGCCAGGATCAGACTACATGATATTATTGACGGTTACGATGGTCACTATGTCAGATTAGACGATTGAGAGTCATAAATTATTTTCGTGACTTGGCCGCTACACGTTGGTCCTCTGTTCCGACAATACACACTCTCCCGGCACCGCCGTTGTAATATACGGCCTTACCGGGGCTCAAGCCCCCGGGCCCGACCATGTAAAGGGGTCCATGAGGCTCCAGGGGAAAACAATATAAATAAAATTCACAGGGAGAAACGAGAGCGGGTGCGCAACGGGATGCTCCATGCGCAAAGATGCAACGGCGGTGGTGTTTTTGACTCCGACACAACCTAGATTGAATATGCTGCAAGGTCCGGCAGCAGTTGCGCCGGGAAGGTCCGATGACATCATTCTGCATAATAAGTGCTTCTATTTACAGCTGTGTGCATCTGTACTCAGCCGGTGAAATTCACGACGGAACACGTCGTGGAAAGCAAAAAAAAAATCAAACATGCTAGACTTTCTGTCGGGACGTCGTGAGACGTCCCAGACGTGGCGTCAGTTGTCGTGTTCTATGACACACTACACGAGATAAAACGATTGATTGTCTGTCACACACTCATTTATGGTTTCCAATCCGAGTCGACACCCTACAACGGCCGTGTTGGGCTATAATCGGGCTGATATTGTGTAGTCTGAACCGGTCTTTAGTCATTCATATGCCATTTGGTGCGACTGGGCTGGGTATTAGGGTTGGGCGATGTGATCAGCTGTGAGATCAGCTGTGAGATCAGCTGTTCTAGCGGCAGAGAAAACACACACTTCATTCAAACTCGATGGAAACCAAATAAAACTCAACAAAACTGTCTGGGTTAGTCTTTCAGTTTGGTCGAAATACATCCTTATTTCACAGAGTTTGATGTGAAAATACGCCGACACTGCGTGATGTTTTCCCCGCTGTATCTCTGCCTGCCTGCTGAGTGGCTCTTGTTCTTCAAGCAAAATAAAATAACAAACATCATCCAAAAAAAACAACCGGTGATGCACTCAGCCAATCGCAGATAAACAGTATATTCATCCAATCGCCCAACCCTACTGGGTATTATACTTTTTTCAAGAGTAGACGAAATTGCTCTAATTTTTAGAACAAAATGTATACTTACATTCGTGGTTAATGTAATTACAGTGTTTTCATGATATGCTGTATACAGTTTTTCTCAGTCTCTTTTGGTACAAACACAAAACTAAACAGAGTCACAATAACACTGAACATTAACAGGGTATAAACAGACACACACACTACACACAGATGAGCTAGGTGTTAGCAGTGGTGGCTGGACTGGTTGGCACGGTGACACACACACACACACACCCTCGGGGTGTGAGAGAGCAGCGGCCGTCCTGTCAGAGCTGATTTGAGGCCACGGTGTCGCAAACAAAAACCTGCTTCATATTGGATTACCAGGAAGAGGCGAGTGTGTGTGTGTGTGTGTGAAGGAGGGTGTGGACATCTACACCTGTGTCATCCCTGAAGCGCCGTGTGACTCCCAAATAAAGTTTAGTCCTTTAATGTTACTGCGGTGTGTGTGTGTGTGTGTGTGTGTGTGTTGCTCAGGTTCATTGTCATGTTCCATCATCCTCTACATGTGTGTTTCCACTTGTCAGGCCAGTAGGTCATGTATGTATGTGTGTGTTTTGTATTTCTATCTTTGTGAGGACACGTTTGGAAAGTGGGGACACTACTGTAAAGAACATATATTGATTAGAAGTGAAAGTCAATTGATCATTCCATTGCAACATCAGCGCCCAGCAGCAGACTTTTTGGACTGATAGCGACTACCGGACGCCAGTAAAACGTCCGCCTACAAAGAGCGTTACAAAAGTAAAATTAAATTATTCATATTCTATTGTCATATTTAATGTCTCTACTGAAATAGCCTGTGTTGAACAATAAAATTATAATAAATATGAATACTATTATAACTATTTACTTATTTATTTATTAAACTTTTTGCCCGGCTGCTTCCCAGAGAAGCATAAAGTGAGCGATGGACATAATGGAAGTTATAAAAATCCAGCACACAGATTTTGAGAGAAATCTCAAACTTTTTCATGTCAAGGATCCAAAATGGAGTCCAGTAGACCACAGACCATAGATGTAGAAGAGGGTCCAATAGACCACAGACTATGGATGTAGAAGAGGGTCCAACAGACCACAGACCATGGATGTAGAAGAGGTTGTGTCCTGTGCTTTTGCCCTGCATGTTAGTAAATAGCCCAAAACTCCATTAAATTCTGTTGATGTCATGCTACTAGCACTACTAGCTACTGGCCAGTTGTTTGGGAACAGAGACGTTAACACATCCACCACGGTACAGGCTTACAGCATACAGCCCACGGGTGTATTAGAAGATAATAAAAGTCATGAAATACAGCCAATCTCTCCGTTATTACTGCCGCATATAGCTAGCAGGAAGCTGGCAGAACTGGATATGTCATATGAGCGTGCAGGGCGGTGCAGTCCCGTGGGTCTGATGCACGTTCATTATGGCGAGGAAAATAACTCTGGATTCAGATAATAGTTCATTTCACTACCTTTAGTACATAATGATTTAAATGAGGGTTATTTTAAGTGTTCCTACTGGGAAGTTGATTTACCTCAAAAAATGATCCTCTGATTTATAGACGTCTCTTTATACATTCATGGACACAGACTCATTGGCACTTTCAGTCCAAAATGGCGGCAGCGTTGTTGTCAAAAAAGCACCAGAGTTTCACCTCTTTGCTTCTAGACTCTTTGCCACTATGGATAACACCTGTGTATCATCACTTACATATTCTTCTGTTACTATACCTTTCAGTGTGCATGTGCATGCGTGTTTTACATTAATTTACAGCATGTGTGTGTATGAATATGTGTCCATGTGTTGAAGGAGGCATATGGGTCAGGTACCATGGGACCGCTGTGTGACAGCTGGTAATGAGTGTGTGTGTGTGTGTGTGTGTGGCAGATGGACTGGTCAGACTGGAACATCAGAGGCAGACCTTCTGGTGTGACCACCATGATAAACACACATACAGATGATGCTACAACTCTGTGATTTACAAAATTTCAGTTGTGGGTGACAATAACGATTCGAGTGTTTATACAAAAGTCTTAAATGATGTTGATTTTTATTTATTCTTCTTCGCCGTTTTCATGAGGTTACTGAAAAGCTTTTTATGGCAGGTTCAGAACAAGGATAAGAAAATAAAGTAGATTTTAATAATGCTCAATATTTGTTAAAAGTAGGGCTGTCAATCAATTAAAACATTTAATCGTGATTAATTGTATGATTGTCCGTGATTAATCGCACATTAATCACACATTTTTTTGAACCCATTCAAAATGTACCTTAAAGGGAGATTTGTCAAGTATTTGCTTGACTAAACAAGGCAAAAGTGAGCATGTCTCACATACCCCCGCTCACTGCTTGACCCCTACTAAAGTAGGGCCAAAGGTTTTGCCCTTTTGGAACTAATGGAATTAGTCTATTGAGCATAATCTAGTTTGTTATTAGCTCACCTTCCTCAGGATAAAGTCAGTAGAAGACAAGAGCTTGAGTTCTACTAGAGAAACGAAATAGAAGTCGAAAAAAATCACAGTTTTTGTCCAAAATTGCAAAAATGTTGGGCACCCTGGCCTTCTAACCCCCAAAAGGCACAACTAGACCACACTGTCAACCATCATACCAAATTTGAAGTTCCTAAGTTAAATAGTTTCCGAGTTCTGCTCCGGAAACAAAAGTGTGACTCGTGAACGGACGAAAGGACGCTATACCGACTACGTTGTCGCTCGTGGGGGTATAATAAACTAAACATTATGGTTGGGCTTAAGATAAGTATGTAAACTAAGTAAAACATGTACGGAAACAATTACGGAAAAAACATGTCACAAACATCAACAAAAAACATGTGACAAACGTCACTAACTTACAAAACAAAACACCGATCAACAACGGTCTCAAACACGGGTCTCCTGGTTAAGTATGTGATTAGGTAATACATAGGTATACATAAGTGGTCTTTCTCTCTTTTTATATTACGTCAATATTTATATGCCTTTTCGTGTGAACGGGCTGGTCCTGCAAACAGAGGGTTAGTTCTCTAAAAGCTCCAGCATCACTGTTGGAAAGTGAGAATATCAGTGAAAAGTGAAGACAAGTTTGGGAGTGGAGGATATTTTTGGAAATATATATATTTACCCTTCAGACTGATAAACCCGTTCAACCGCCGTGTAGAAATACACGTGTAATAAAACCTCCTGCCGGTGTAAATCCACAAATGTGTTTGCTAAACATTTTTATTATCAGTATCATAAAGAGGAGAGAAACTCTTCAGACTGCTGCTCTGAATCATCGGCGACGAGGGACAGCGGGGAGGGAATTAAATGTAAAGGATGGAGGATGGAGGATGGAGGGGGGGAGTTGACAGGAAGTTCAGGGTAATATTTGCTTAGACTCACACAAAAATACTGCTTTTGCTGCTGGAAACCAAGCTGCCTCCTGAAAATGTTGAATGTCCATAATATCTTCTCTCCGACGGCTTAGCAAGAGGTGTTAAGCAGGAAGTAAGTAAGATGTGTGTGTGTGTGTGTGTGTGTGTGGATGAAGCCGTTATTAAAGCCGTTCTTCTTATTGAAGCACACGTACTGAACTGCTGCCGCCTGTCTGACAGAATCACGTCTTTTCTTCTTTTGAAAGTAAACCTCTAATTAAAGCAACAAAACTAAAACGTCTCAGCGGGAGAGCTGTGATGAAGATCGGGCCCAAAATATCAGGCCCGACTTCACAAGAACCTGCAGAGTTTCTGTCCAAGCCCGACCCAAGCTCGAACCACAGCACAGAGTTTTCTTCAACATTTGTCGAGTAAAGTTAAGCCACGAATCGCAAATTTGTCTCAGATGGCTTTTAAATAATTTGCAACAGTAATCTAAAACTCCACAAAATTACTTTGTCAGGAAAAAACATAAACAGGACAGACTTCAGCAAGAGCAACAAGTGATCTCTCTTCAAGGATGGCCAGACATGCATGAGGTATAATGATAAGTAGACAGAGTATCAGGAATTCCAGGCAAAGTGTAGAAGTAGCCCAGGGAGATGGTGGTGGTGGTGGTGATGGGAGGGGTATTCTGGAGGACAGGGATCACCATTTCCCTCCTGACTCCGGCCCCTGATCCCCCTGAAGAGACCAATTCAGAGCAGATAAGCTCTCTTTAAATCTGTACCGCGACCTTGACTTGGAGCGCAGGAAGAGAGAGCCGAGAGTGCCGCTTCATTCGTCTCTCCGTCTGTCCTTTCACCCGACGGAGAGACGATCTCCTCCGGGGGGGTCGGCCGCGAGAGGAATCAGAGCCCGAGGGAGAGGAGGAAGATAGGAGGAGGAGGAGGAGGAGGACGAGGAGGAGTGTCGTGGTGGAGATTGAGTGACGGGTCGGCACTCTGGAGACGTTCAGGTTGCTAACGTGATTCTCCACGCTGCGGGGATGAGCGAAGGTCATGAAGTGCTGCTGGATATAACTGACACATTGCTGCTCTTAAAACCTCTCGATGGAAGTTCTTTTTTGTTCTCAACTCAAAGTCACTTCGGTCATCCTCCGACCTTTAAACGTCTAAAGACGGGAATCCTCCACCTCCAACCACTCCTTCACTTCCTTCATCAACAGGCAGTTTGCTTCCTGAACAACACGTCCTCCAACCCAAACAACCACACAGGTTGTTTGTTCCTTCCTACCGTCTAATACTGTCGTACTTTAAATGTAACGGTCGCAGTTTTGAATACACGCTTAATGTTGTGAAACGGGCGATATACGCAACAAAACTACTGGGTTAGGATTAGGAATAGATCGTGGTTTGGGTTAAAATAAGTACATCTGTGACGGTACTCAACTTACGGATGTGACGTAACTTCCTTTAATAAGAGACCTAGTTTGATACTTACCCACTGAGACAACTTTCTTTCAGAGGCTGTAGCAGGTTCAGAAGGTACATCAAATATCAAACTAGAAAACCTGATGAATCAATTGGTACTAACCATGTCATACTAGCTTGTTGTGAAAGAGGTTAAATAACGCTCCAAACTTGCGCTTAATTTGTCCAATGTCCATTTTCAAAGGGGTCCCTTGACCTCTGACCTCCAGATATGTGAATGAAAAATGGGTTCTATGGATACCCACGAATCTCTCCTTTACAGACATGCCCACTTTATGATAATCACATGCAGTTTTTTACATGCAGTATAAATGTGTTATTGTCTCCTATTACTGGGGTCTCTTGTGGTGACCTCTAGGATAATCACAGCCTCATGACACTTTACAGTCACAAACTAGAGACCTAGAGCATTCAGAGGATGGATGGCTTTCCTAGCTAGATTGACAATAAGGCAGTTTCTTAGCAGTTTACACAACAGAAGTGCTCGCCATCCAATCGCCGAACAGTCCAATTCTTGCAGAAATCTCCAAATATCAAAAGTTTTTGATACCAAATCACAGCATGGCTCTTTCTATGGTGTTCCTCAAGACCTTGGTGTCTTAATGTGGTATTTTGGAGGGATTTTTGATCATTTTTATTAATTCTCCAGTGGTCAAAAATGGATAAAATTTAGCACCAAATCTGTGTAACATGGTATCAACCCAAAATCGCTGCGACAACTTATGAGACATGATAGAGCATGGGGGTGGCCATCATATACTTCTATCATCATGTTCTAAACCCTTATACACTTTAACAATTCATTTCAATTCATTCATTAATTCATTCATTCATGTTTATTTCTGATTTATGACTAGAACAACTTGTCACACAGTGCTGAGCTGCTCAAATTATCTCAAATGAATGTCCAGGTTCCCAGCTTTCAGATGATGTACATCACTTCTATGTGACATCTACTGTTGACCTGCTATCTCCCCCTAAAGACTCCCTGCACGCCCCTAAAAAAGACAAAAACGGGTCTGTTTTGGGTCTCAGAGGGTTAAGATATTTCTGTATCTATCTGTTTTAGGGGTTCTAAAACACCGGAGTAGTGTGGACGCTCGGCATAAACATATCAAAAGTTCTGTGTTTTAAAACAAAAACGTATTAGTGTGGATGTAGCCTTAAATGCACATGCAACTAGGAGAGAGACAACTCGCAAACACAAAAAACCCTTTGTAAAGTCTACAGTAGCTCCATCCATCCATCCATCCATCCATCCATCCATCCATCCATCCATCCATCCAGCTGTAAGAGAACAGCAGCAGTAGAGTGTGATGGGAGACAATTAGCGAGGACACGTCAACACACACATGAACAGACACCATGATGTGTAGCAGCCCTGAGGCATTGTGTGTGTGTGTGTGTGTGTGTGTGTGTGTATGTTTGTGGGGGAGGAGGGTTAACATGCAGAAAATAGATGTGTAACTTCTCCCACATACATGATAACAAACACAGCTGAGGTGTGTCTGTTAATAGCTGACTGGATGCTTGAAGTAAACATCGTTGCTGTTCGGTTACTGGAGGAGAAGTAAAGTCTGCAGATTGTCGATTCATCCCTCAGCAGACAGAGGAAGAGATAGAGAGAGAGAGAGGAAGAAGTCAGTTTGTATTATCAGTGTGTGTCGGAGCAGGACAGCAGGAAGAACAGCTCGACTAAACCGGAGAGAAAAGACGTCTCTGTTCACTTCTTTTCTATAATCCCTGTTCACACTCTGAACCAGCGCTGTCATTATCACTGAGTGTCTTATTTTCTTATAGAGAAAAAAACATCTGATACACTTCAACAAGTACTTACAGATATCAAGCCCTCCTTATACAGATCAAAGCTAATACGTAGTGTGAACGGTGAGAACAGTAGAGCTGCATATCGCATAATAGTTCACATCTAAAGCAAGAGGTTAGTAGAGCATCAGCACTACCAAAGATTCAGTGACTCTGACCTCTGTTACTGGACAGAAATAGAGTATTGTTCTTCTTAACACTCAAAACTCAATCTGTCCACAGTGAAACCAGAAAACTTAGAGTGACATGTCGTTGATCCATCATCGTAGATATTTTAATAAAAGCTGAAAGAATCTCAGCATCCACCAACTATCAGCTCAAACCGGTGCCTAAACAGACAGGATCCTGCAAAGATGAGATCTAAAGTAGGAGCTAATCTTTGGACAACGGCTGTCAAAGTTAACGTGATAATTTGCTTTAATGCCACTAATTACTTTAATGCATTAACGCATTTTGCTGTTTTTAGGTTGTAGTGGGCTCAGTTTTAAAGCTAGAGTGACGATACCGGTATCATATGAAACTAGAAAACCTAAGTAATTCATTGTTTACATCCATCAACGCTCCAAACCACGCGAAAAAACTATAATGTCCATTTTCAAAGGGGTCCCTTCACCTCTGACCTCCAGATATGTGAATGAAAATGGGTTCTATAGGTACCCACGAGTCTCCCCTTTACAGACATGCCCACTCTACACACTGACACACTGACAGCTATTGTTGCCTGTTGGGCTGCAGTTTGCCATGTTATGATTTGAGCATATTTTTTATGCTAAATGCAGTACCTGTGAGGGTTTCTGGACAATATTTGTCATTGTTTTGTGTTGTTTATTGATTTCCAATAATAAATACATACATACATTTGCATAAAGCAGCATATTTGTCCACTCCCGTGTCGATAAGAGTATTAAATACTTGACACATCTCCCTTTAAGGTACATTTTGAACAGATAAAAATGTGTGATTCATTTGCGATTAAATTTTAATTGACTGAGAGTCCTAGTTTGGACGTGAAGCATCTAACTCTTCATCAGAGCTAGTACCAGAGGTGGTGCAGACGTTGAAAATGCCTCTGATGCATCTCTCATAGGGTAGACTGTTTTGGCTGATGCCTACGTCCAGTCAACGTGATCTCATCCCTACTCGTCATATTTTGCTGTTTGGGCAGAAGCACGTGGTTAACGTTTTAACATTTTAATGTTGTGAAGTGGTGGCAGTTAGGTTTAGACTTGGGTTAAAATAAGTAAGTTTGTTGTAAGCTACGGATGTGATGTCATGTGACAGCTTTTGGTTTCACACGGGACATAAACAACCACCTTCAGCGGACATTTTTGCTCTTTACACTCCGTCAGTTGCTCTGAGTGTCTAATAATGATGCGGATGGGTTTTCATTGAAAGCCTGGTGCATCTCATACAGACACTAAAGAGTGCCTCGGTGCCTCTGTATCAAGGTGCCAAAGCATTGCTTTAAAACAACAAAACTATCTCTGTCTCAACTACAGTGAGGTGAACAGTAGAATCACTCCTTTCACTTCGTAAAGTCATCATCCAGGAATGGGTGACGCTGCGTTGCATTGCGGCAGGTTTTTAACCAGAAGCCCTCTGTGTCGGTCCTGGTTTAGGTCATGTAACCAGGGTCAGACCTGGAGAGGTCGAAGGTCAAACCAAAAGCAGCTGCAGAATGACAACAGGGAGCGAGAGGACGGTTGGAAACAGCTGGAACATGGAGAGAGAGATGGAGGGATGTATAAAGAGAGGCCACAGCCTTGATCAGCACTTTGCTCTACTCAGAGTATCACAGGAGACTCTGTGATATGTGTGTGTCCTCTGATGTCTCATCCAGACTTTCATTAATCAACACATGAAGGCTTCTCAAGATCTGACACTTGGCTGTGTGTGTTTGAGAGGCAGCATTAGTTAGTGTGCCTATGTATTTAATCTTAGTAAAACTATATGTGTGGTAGCAGAGGAAAAATTTCCATCAGCTCAGCAGGTAAGAAGAGAGTGTTTGACGGGAGCAGCGAACCAGCTGTGTTTCCAGTCGGGAGCTCTGTGGGACGCGTGCGTCTGTACTGGTTTTATCTGTTTGTGTGTGAGAGGATCAGGTGTTTCCACGTTTATTATACGGATCATGGCTCCTCTCGACTTAGTGTCGCTTCATCCATCCCTCCGTAGGAAGGTTAACGTGCCATAAAAAAGCTCACAGGTTTGATCCCTGACTCTCCACCTCACAAATTTACACTAGTTTCCATCCACTGTTTTTAATGCACTTTAAATCTGCACATAAAAAACTTGGGCTGGGACGACTCACCTATTGCCCGATACAATACTATCACGATACCTGGGTGCTGATTCGATATGTATTGCGATCTTTAAATATGCGATTCAATATTATGATTTATTGGGATTTTTGTTTCCTGCCTTCCCGTGTGACCGGGTTCGCCGGACGGAAAATGTTTTTTGAATACAGGTTTTCTTTTGAGAAGTTTCTGTAGTTATTGTCGTAGCCGTATCTTTAGTTTAAAGCCTGAATTAAGTGACTAGAGAAACTAAAATACAAGCAGGTGGACAAAGACATATCCATCTATGAATTTGACACCAAATTTTACTTTAAGTTTTGGTAAAAATTGATATTTGTTTTGTTTGCTTTGCAGATCATTTCGAGTCACTTTTCTTTGTCAATTTTATTTACATTTTATTTATTTATTCAATGTTTGGGTTTGTATCAGGTCTGGGACGATACACCTATCTCCCGATTCGACACCGTCATTATACTTGGATGCCAATTCGATATGTATTGCGATTTTCAAGTATTGCAATTCGATATTACGATTTATTGTGATTTTTGATAACTTTTTTAACACTAGGCCATGGGAAAAAGTTGAATCATACACTTCTAGGGACTTTTACTTTGAAAATATCTAAATTAATACAGCAAAAATGTTTGATTTTCAGCATGTATGTAGTCAGAGATGTCAGAGTTTTTCAGACGTCTAGATTACACCAAACTGTCATTTCAACAACTATATTCTATATATATATTACAAGTTCGGACCTGCTTTGCATTGAAATATAAATCATTCTAAATGTTTCCACAGTCGCAATAGTGAGTCTAGATGATGAAATTGAATGATAAATTGATCTCTGATGATCAACAAATATTTAATAAAATAGCTCCACACATGACATGCATGTATGCACGTAGCATGTCATGTGTTGTGTTGATCGTTGCAGTATGGATGCGATGACCTTGTCCTACTTGCTGATTGGTGAGCTGTCTGGCCTGAGGCTACTGCTGATTGGCTGTCAATAAGCTATTAGGACAGCAGATAGATACAGAAACAAAGGGAGGGGGGGTGAGGACAGGGAGGAAACAGGATTAACAATTTAAAGACCTGCTAGTGTCGCCTACAGACTGTGATCTTCATTACATCATGCTGATGTGATTTAGCTATCCTTAGAGTTTACAGCATTCTGACAATTTAAAGGAATAGTTCAACATACATTTACTATTTCTGAGAGTTAGATGTAAAAAGGGATGCACCGATACCACTTTTTTTCAGACCCAGTACTTACATTTGGGTACTCGCCAATACCGAGTACAGATACAAGTACTTCTCTGTGCCAAAAGACCCTCGTTAACAGCCAGTTGGAGGGTGTGAGCGACACACGGCAAGCTGGGGAGTCCCACATACGAGGCGGTGCGCTGTGACCGCGGCGAAGGTTCCTCCCGGGCCCATGGACAAAGTGCTCGCTGCGCCCTCTCTCCCCGCCGGGGAGGGACGGGGGCACCCTGCTCCCGATGCGACTGTCGACCAACCGCGTCGTGACCCCAGGGCGGGGCTCGGCCAACGTAAAAGGCGCCAGGGGCCACCCGACCCGTTTTAAAACACGGACCAAGGAGTGTAATGCACGCCGAGTCAGAGGGTGCAAGCAAAACCCCGTGGCGCAATGAAAGTGAGGGCCGGTGCGTGTCGGCTGAGGTGGGATCCCGGTTCCTTTGGGGTCGGGCGCACCAACGGCCCGTCTCGCCCACACCGTCAGGGAGGTGGAGCGTGATCGCGTACGATAGGACCCGAAAGATGCTGACGAGAGGTTAATGTCACGCTGCCATATCGGCGCCGTGTTGCGAGTACGAGTACATGAGCACAGTATCGGACTCGATACCCGATACTGGTATTGGTATCGGTGCATCCCTAGATGTAAAGTTGGATATCAATCTCATGTTGTATTAAGTACAGAGCTGGAGTGAAGGCGTGGTTAGCCTAGCTTAGCATAAAGCCTGGAAGCAGGGGTAAACAGCTAGCCTGACGAACCTCCTCAACGATTCCTACAGTGTATTTCTGTCACACTCATATAAGTGAACAGCATTGAGCAGGATTTATTTATTTAATTAATTAAAAGGATCCCCATTAACTGATGCCAATGGCATCATGGTCCAAAATCCAGTACATCATATTTATTATATGCATATTTTATACCAGTGATTCAGTCACGTCACATCAGCTTCAGGAGCGGGAATCTCCCAGTTAAACTTTCATGCAGATCCAATAAATATTTCAAGCCCATCAACTTAACAGCTCAGTGTGTCGGATACATTCAGTCAACATTTTATATCTTCTGCTGCTCATCTCATTTTAAGTTGGTTGTCAACGTTAATTAACACTGCAGCGTTCCTGCTCATTACAGATCTCAGAAAGCTCCACTTAGATCAGGGGTCGGCAACCTTTACTATCAAAAGAGACATTTTTGGCCAAAAAATAAATAAAACAAATCTGTCTGGAGCCGCAAAACGTATATGAGCCTTATAATGAAGGTAACGCCGCCTATTAAGTCTATTGCAGAGAGGACCCAGGTGCAAACGAGAGGCAGGACATTGAAGAATCGTCTTGAGGAGATTTGGCTGGAAAATCTTTTCAGCAGGAGCTTCCAGTTTGTTTATTCTGGAAATGTCTTTCAATTACTTTTTTTTTGTTGTTTGCTAATTTCTCGCCGGAGAAAGCAAATAAATCTGTCTACACACTATTAAATTCTCCATTTTCCTCTGAAACTTGTCTTTTTGTTTGGATTTGGAAACCTACTGTAGCTAGGGAATCTCAAGACTCGCCAATGCTGTTGAGGATTGGAAAAATTAGGGGATAAGTGCCAGGCCATAGACGTACGTAGGCCAAGACACACAGTTTAGTTGACTGAAATGTTAAAACTTATTTCATTATTCAGTGTATAGGCTAGGGATGCACCAATCCGACCAGTGGTACCTGAGTCTACGATGCCTCACTGTGTGGAAGTGACTGGATCATTATTTTATGTGTAAGGCAACATCAGGCTGGACTTCAACATTACTTTCATAACTTTGTAAAACAAAATGTAACAAATGAATATATAGATAACATAACATAAATTTGGTGAAGTTTTGTTTAGTATTAAATTAATAAATCGTACACCAACCACTTGGCAAAAAAATGTGTGTGTAAACCTTTTCCATGCAACAACAAATTGGTCAAAACTTAAACAGGAATTAAAATTCCCCTATATGATGTATATAGTACATAAACATAGAATTTAATTTAATATATCGACCCCATTGTCTCCGATATCCGATCCAGTACTGGTATTGGTGCAATTGGAGAATGTAAGAATCACTTTAGGTCTACAACAATTATTAATGAAAGTAAAAATGTTAAAAAAAACAAGGCAAAAGTGAGCATGTCTCACATACCCCCTCTCACTGCTTGACCCTTACTAAAGTAGGGCCAGAGGTTTTGCCCTTTTAGAACTAATGGAATTAGTCTATTGAGCATAATCTAGCTTGTTATTAGCTCACCTTCCTCAGGATAAACCCAGTAGAAGACAAGAGTTAAAAAAACCCCAAAAGGCACAACTAGACCACACTATCAACCATCATACCAGATTTGAAGTTCCTAAGTTAAATTGTAGGAGTTCTGCTCCGGAAACGAAAGTGTGACACTCGGACGGACGGACGGACGGACGGACATTCAGAGCACTATATGTGGGGGCGGCTGTTGCTCAGAGGGTAGAGCAGGTAGTCCACCAATCGGAAGGTCGATGGTTCGATCCCCGGCTCCTTCGGTCACATGTTGATGTATCCTTGAGCAAGACACTTAACCCCAAATTGCTCTCGAAGGCATAGCCATCGGTGTGTGAATGAGTATTTAGATTAGATCCTGATGAGCAACGTTGGCATCTTGCATGGCAGCCTCTGCCATCAGTGTATGCATTGTTGAATGCTGACATGTAGTGTAAAGCGATTTGATTGGTCGGACTACGTTGTCACGGGGGTATAATAACCTTTATTCATTTCTATATCATATTTTGTCAAAGCCACAAGGAGCCACATGTGGCTCCGGATCCGCAGGTTGTAGACCCCTGACTTAGATCCATTAAGAGATTTGAATGGATTCAGATCCGATAATCTAGACAAACAAAGCGAACTAAAACAGAAATCAGTGCACGTGTGAAATGAATAAAACTCCTGACTGTGACTCAGACAGCCCTTTATTCTTTACTGTCCCATTAACTGTAATGAATGTGTTTATTTGCATATTTAAATGAGAAAAATGTTGCTGTTGGGCTGAAATTAATGCAGCTGGCTGCCCACCGACGGGCCTGTTCCCTCATTAAACTGCAGCTTCACTCTTAACTATTATTTATTGTTGTGGTGCACACACAAACACAAACACAAACACAAACACACACACACCCAGAGATACACAATACTACACAAACATGGCTCTGGTCTGTCAGGCTCTCCTACAGATATTCAGTGCTTGGCAGCCCCGAGGTGACAGTTTTTTTCCTCCTGTTTATTCTATTGTCTTTATTTCTGGATTTAGCCCGAGGCCTGAAGCAACCTGCCACCGCACCACGTGTTAGTGTGTGTGTGTGTGTGTGTGTGTGTGTGTGTAGGACTGCATGTCCTCGAGGCTGCCGAGCTTCACAGTGATTGTGTGTTTGTCAGTGTCACATACATTGATCACACCAGTGTCAGTATGCATGTTTATTTGTTGGTATTTCAGCGTGTGTGTGTGTGTGTGTGTTTGTGTGTGTGTAGCTGCAGGATAAATTATTGCGACCACTCACTGAAGCTCCCCAGAATGACCTTTTTTAAAAGGCAACAAAGCAGCGACGCAGACATAAATTATGCTCCATATTCATCAAATTTAGCACCAACAGTTTTGAGTCAAACAAACACTGCAGCTTGTTAAAAATTCAACGTTTTTTAAACAATTCATCTGAAGAAGAAGCAAGAAGTTCACCCATTTGTGCCCAAACACTATATTTAGTATGATAAGGTAAAGTGCCACAACGTTTGTTCTGATTGGTCAAAGGTCTTGACATTTTGTACGGACATACTTTGGGCAAGTAACAGTACAACTCTGACATTTTTAGATCACATAAAAAATCTAATTTTGATCAGGGCTGGCAAAGTTAACGTGATAATAACGCCTGAACACAAATTTGTTTTAACGCCACTAATTTCTTTAACTTATTAACTTGTGATTTTTAGGTGTAGCGGGCTCAGTTTTAAAGCTAGAGTGAAGATACTGGTATCATATGAAACTAAAAAACCTACCATGTCATTCTAGCTTTTCACAAAGGAGACCAGATAACGCTCCAAACTTGCTCTAAATTTTGGCGAGGAAAAACTGATATGTGAATGTAAATGGGTTCTATGGGTACCCACGAGTCTCCCCTTTACAGACATGCCCACTTTATGATAATCACATGCAGTTTGGGGCAAGTCATAGTCAAGTCAGCACACTGACACACTGACAGCTGTTGTTGCCTGTTGGGCTGAAGTTTGCCATGTTATGATTTGAGCATATGTTTTATGCTAAATGCAGTACCTGTGAGGGTTTCTGGACAATAGTTGTCATTGTTTTGTGTTGTTAATTGATTTCCAATAATAAATATATACATACATTTACTACATAAAGCGGCATATTTGCCCATTCCCAGGTTGATAAGAGTATTAAATATTTGACAAATCTCCCTTGAACAGATAAAAAACTTAACGATTAATTTGATTTGATTAATCACGATTAACTATGGACGATCGTGCGATTAATTGCGATTAAATATTTTAATCGGTTCTTTTAAAAAAAAAAAAAAAAAACAGCGCCCCCACCATCAGTAACAGTTCAGGCGGAGAGTGGTACTGCAGCACGGTAGACAATGAGAGGCTTCCAAAACAAAAACCCACAAAATTATAATAAATTCAGATGAAGTTCTGTGACAAGTTGATGAGAGAAGAAAGAGCTGTTGTTATGTCGAAGTGATGTGAAGAGAGAGAAGAGTCACTCTCACCAGACTGCTTTTCCTCTCCGTCTATTTCACGTTACGGTAAAATAAAACTCGGTTTGCCGAATTACAGGAGATGCTTGGACATGTTCAGAAAAGATGGAGAATCTAATGTTATTGGTACATTTGATCGGTGATTAGAGCCGCGCTGTTAATTCCTTGTTTTTTTTAAGGGAGTTCTGCTGATAGAGACACCAGCTCAGAGCGGGACTGTGTCATTTTTTAAGTACCGGTACTAATAAAACAGGGTATCGTACTGTTTTTAACAGCATGGTATTGCGATACTTTTCTAGTATCAGTATACCGTGACAACACCACCAGACAACAGACACAAACCGTTGTATTGGTTCTCATGACATCCCTGATGCTTTATTACATTTTACTCCATTAATCTAAATGTTTGTTTCTGTCACTCGTGCTGCGTTTCAGGACTGATTTCATGCTGCTCATTATTTTTAGTTCACATACAGTTTGAATGAGAAGAGGAAACTAGAAAGCACTGCCCGAAGTCACGGCCTACACACATAAACAAGAGGACAAACAACAGTGTATGTGTGTTTCCTGTACATTTAATGAATGCCAAGGACTCAGTAGAGTCGCTGCCATCTGCAGTGATGGACGACCTGCCAGGGAGAGAGTGTGTGTGTAGATGATGTAGATGTCTGCGTGTGTGTGTGTGTGTGTGTGTGTGTGTGTGTGTGTGTGTGTGTGAGGGTCACATGTGTACAATTTATTATATACAGGAGGTAAAGTGTGTGTGTGTGGAGGATGCTGTGTAGAAGTGTGTGTGTATTTTCTTTATAGACTAACTGCTGCTCAGTGTCTGCAACAACTGGGGGGTCCCATCCCTGTGTGAGCCACTCAACCAAAGTCTATACAAAAAAATTCACCTTTAAACATCCTAGGCCTTCATTACTGATGGGAGCTATGGATAAAAAGTTATATCAGTGTATATGTAAATTTATGCTGCAGTATTGATAAACATTTTCTAGAAATTGACAAACCATTTGCAGATAAATCAGCAGATAGGAACATGCATGTATTAGTTAATACGCTTAATTAAAAAGATGATTATTGTCTTCAAAATTGTCCTCCATATTTGATTGAAATCGCAATATTATGGAGGATAGAACCTGCCAAAATCAAAAATAAATGACTCAATAAATAAATATGTCATTAAATGTAGAAAAAATAATATTAAAAACAAATGTAGCCATTAGTTAAGTGATAAAATGTGACATAAATTGATATTTTTGTTATTATTTGCTTCTTTGTGCATTTATTTTTATTAATTCACTTATTTATTTATTCATTTATTTTTGCATTTATTTTCATTTATTTATTTATTTTTGCATTTATTTTTTATTTATTTTTAAATGCATGTATGTATTTATGTATTTTTCCATTTATTTATTTATTCTTGCACGATTTTCCCTTTGCACTTCACCACTTATTTATTTTCCCCAAACTACACATTTCTTTTTACATTTCTGTGTTACTGTTGACATAGAAAAACATTATGAATATTAATAAAAGAGGAATGTTTTGAGGACGAGGCTTAATTAAAGTGAGAATAAGAAGATCTGATGGAGTCATGATGGTGAACTAATGAAGATCAGTCTCGGACTGCCAACAGTTTAAACTACAAAGAGAGATTCTGCCCAGCCGACTGACCAATCAGAGGCCAGCGTGTTGAAGTGTGACTTCCTCTGCTGCTCAGGCCTCGTTCCCACACATCAAAATCAACCACTGCAGACGAAAGACAGGTCGCCTCAATCAGCCGGCCAGTTTACAGCACGCTCAGCGCCGTGTCCACCGAATCACAACCACACGGTCCACAGCCACAAACCAGAGCCGACCTGAGCTCCACAGTCTGCTGTAACACAAACACAGCTTCCTGTCGGCGGCTCTGGAACCGTCTCGGCCCGTGTGTTCAGACCTGGGAGAGCTCCAGGTGAGCAAACACAACTAATTTCTACAAATAAACAGCGGAGATGCAGCTTGGATGGACTGATTGGCCAGATCTGACCAGAACACCAAGCCACCGCAGCTGTCCAGATGTGGGGGGGTTTAGGCTCTTGGCTAAACATTTACTTTGGGGCGGGGGGGGCGACCACGGCAGCATCTGGACGTCGTTTCATCCTGTCAAACAACTGCAGTGACACTGATTCACTTCAGTTTCATACTGACCTGCTTCAATACTGATTTTAAATATTTCTAAGAGTTTGTTTAAGTCGGCCTGAAGCTCCAGACGGGGTTAACCTTTGCCAATCTGTCAACGTATCCTCATTCAACGGTTCATAGGATATATTACAAAAAGTTCTACCTCATTTTTCGTGCGTTTTCCTACAAATGTCCAGCAACACATGTCAATTTCCGCTCGTTACATGCATACAGTGTTTTCAAAATAAACTTCTGTCTTCACTGGAAACAACTTCCTTAGGTTTAGGCAACAAAACCACTTCATTAGGTTTAGGAAAAGATGGTGGTTTGGGTTAAAATAACTACAACAGTTGCGTATAACAAAAAATATATCTGAATAACATTCAGGAACTGTCAACATCTTTAGGAAGTCACAACCTCTACTAAAGAAATTCTTATTTGACTAACACTCATACAATTTTGTCGACTAATCGATTAGTTGATTTAATTGATGGTCAAGTTTCTCCCCAAGGAATTACACTAAAGCACCACTTTAAATCTTGTGTTTACTAGAGATGTGCTAAGAAGTTTCTTGGAAATAAGTCATTCAGCATGAAAAAAGCATCATCATATAAATCATATCAGATGTGTAAAATGTGAGAGTCCACACATAACAACATGTTATGTTCATTTTAACAGTTTTGTTTCTATAGCATGTGGAGAGCAACGATTTGGTCCAAACAGCACAACACACTCTAACAGATTCATTAATCAACAACAAGAGTCCCCACTAACAGAAATCTCGCAAAATCTCTTGCAATTAAACGTGACTTTAGTGTAAACAAACATGGCGGACGACGGGCAGGAAGAATTAGAGATGTTAGTTTTTACTTTGCACTGAAAATTGAAGAAGGATGCATGGATGAAGTCATGGAGACACGTTAAATAAACACTAATCAACAAGTTGGTCCTCCACTTCTGAGCTCCATCTTACTACTACTTTATGCTTCACGTTTAGCATTAGCTCGTCCGTTAGCCACGGCCGCCATGACGGTTGTTCTTCAGTCAGCTTGGTTCTCTATTGGCTATTGTTCTTTCCCACTAGCTGCGTCATCGTCTGTCCTCAGGGTTCCCCACACACAACAAGATATCCAATCGGAAATATTGAACATGTTTAATATTTAATATTTGAAATCAGTGCGTCCAGGATGGACTTCAGAGCCAATCGGGGGATGTAAAAAAACACTCTTAACATACCTCACACAAATAAGAATATCTGGAAAGATCATCTTTAGATCCATCAAACAATCAGGGCTTTGCTGACAAGCGTCAAGAGGAATCAAACCCCAAATCAGCTTGATTCTTGGGTAGTGTGAACCCCCCATAAGAGGGAGCAGCCCTACTATTTTGTTATTTATGTATGACGACATGTTGAGTTATTAATCCAAATGAGAAACTGCAGCCAAGCAGCTTCAATCAAGGTCACATATAGGCTTTTTTGGGGAAACATCAGTCCTCTACAGCGTGTGTGTGTTTTCACTGTATTTTGAGTGTAAAGTCTGTGTGTGAAGTGAGTTGGGTGTGTTTACTCTGCTCACCTCACACACCAAACGCTGTCAATTCTGTTTGTCCTTTAACAACCTGCTGGCAACACACACACAAACACCCTTTCTCTATGTGTGTCTGCCTCTCACACACACACACACACACACACACACACACACACACACACACACACACACACACACACACACACACACACACACACACACAGACACACACACACACACTTGGCAATGATGTGAGGTGCTGTAAGGAATGAATGAAAGAGTGGAAAGTAGCCGGTGACGGTTGAGGTCGATTCAAACTCTGCTGGAAACGAGCCAACACACACACACACACACACACACACACACACACACACACACACACACACACACACACACACACACACACACACAC
>CAKAOI010026798.1:4375-64375 GCA_916701655.1 Sebastiscus albofasciatus
TGGGTAGGGGTTGGGTGGGATATCTATCAGTCCAAACATGTTTGTGTAGTGGATTGTCAGAGTTGTATTAACAAAATTCAGAAATAAACTGTGTTTTTTTTAAAAAAAAAAAAAAGAATAGGGTCAAAATTGATTATTGATATTCAGCATCAGGCACATTTCCACAAAATTTCTTTCAAGTATTGTTTGCATACATCATCCATTTATGTTTGTCTGAATTTACATAATACATTTAAGATTTAATTGTGCAATTTTGTAAGCACGAAGCTGCAGGAATGTAGCCAGATAATTGGAGCTGCGATGATTAATTGATTAGTTGTCAACCATTAAATTAATCGCCAACTGTTTTGATGATCAATTAATCGGTTTCAGTAATTTTTTAAGAAAAAATTCTCTGATTACAGAGATTTCTTTACTCCTCTATTGTTGAGTTGTGGACAAAACGAGACATTTGAGGACATCATCTTTTTTTTGAGATTTGAGATTTATTTGTTCGCACAATAAAACAAAGCAGCAGAAATACAACAACAACAAAAAAATGTGCAGGTGAGATTAAAAAAAACCCAAGGGGCTTATACAGTAGAAGGAATCTCACCTCAATAAACATCATAAGCAAATACAAACAACATATAATCAACAAAAGTAAACAAACAAACATAAAATCCAAAAGCAAACATAAAGTAAGCAACATAAATCAATCAGAAACATAAAATATATAAATAAAGTATACATATATGTGTGTATCTTTGGCTTTAGGAAACATTGATCAACATTTATCACCATTTTCTGGCATTTTATAGACCAAACAACTAATCAAAATAATAATCAATAGATTAATCGACAATGAAAATAATAGTTACTGTAGCCCTACAGATAATCAGACTGAATTGCAATTTAATTTAATGTTTTTTTTTAAAGTTTGTAGCTTGCATATTGTGTTTACAGTGTCTTATCAGCCTGCTTCCAGAGATGGCTGCAAGCGAACGGAGGTTATAAAAACGAATGAATAAACTTGGGTCCTGCGTGGTAGTGAATGAGAACATTTTGATTAAATTGAGCATAAAAAGTGCTTTTGTAAAATTTGAAACAGAAATAAACTAAAGATTTGTCTGTTTATTTGTTTTTCAGATAAAGTAACTGACTGCGTTTAACTTTGTGAGTCGCCACAGAGCTTCCGTAGCCTGATAATCAGACCGAAAGCCATTTGTTTCACTTCCTTGATTCATTTTGTCTGATTCGATGAACAAATCACAGACGATGGTGGCCGTTCAGTTGTCTGTAGCCAGGCTAGAAAAACCTCTCTGCAAGACCTCAAGAGTTGGTAATAAAACGGCAGCTGATCTCGTGCTTTAGCAGTGAAAGCTATCAACATTATGACATTATATCTGTATTAAAATAGCCCAAACCAGTTGACACACAGGAAGGCTGTGTGCTATCCAGCTTTAATGAGGACTGGATTGCACATGACTGTATTTCATTATACGGACTTTGTGTCTTAAAATGACCAAAATATACACTTTGCCATGTGACATACATGTCATAGAGTTTAGTGTTCTTGTTGCTAGGAAACAGCTTGGGCCTAAGTTATGGACCATGTCGCTGGGAGTTTTGTTGCTAGGAAACAGCTTGGATCCACGTGTACTTCCTGTGAGCTGTTGATATTGGGAAATACCGAAGCAATGGGAACTAAACTCGGATTTGACTGTTTTTGAAACTGAACTATTTGATCTCTGTCCCCTCTAACTGAGTTCATGAGAACAATGGAGATTTGTCAAGTATTTCATACTCTTATCAACATGGGAGTGGACAAATATGCTGCTTTATGCAAATGTATGTATATATTTAGTATTGGAAATCAATTATTATCAATTAACAACACAAAACAAGGACAAATATTGTCTCGAAACCCTCACAGGTACTGCATTAAGCATAAATAAATATGCTCAAATCATAACATGACAAACTGCAGCCCAAAGGCAACAACAGCTGTCAGTGTGTCAGTGTGCTGACTTGACTATGACTTGCCCCAAACTGCATGTGATTATCATAAAGTGGGCATGTCTGTAAAGGGGAGACTCGTGGGTACCCATAGAACCCATTTTCATTCACATATCTTGAGGTCAGAGGTCAAGGGACCCTTTGAAAATGTCCATGACAGTTTTTCCTCGCCAAAATTTAGCGCAAGTTTGGAGCGTTATATAGCCTCCTTCGCGACAAGCTAATATGACATGGTACCAATGGATTCCTTCGGGATTCTAGTTTCCTATGATGTCAGTATCTTCACTCTAGCTTTAAAACTGAGCCCACTACAACTACCGGAAGATCAATTGCATTAATGGATTATTGGATTGCATTAATGGATTATTTAATTGTGATTTGTTTTAATTTTGACAGCATGTTTTGTCAATGATTTATACATTTTGTTGTAGACATAAAGATCTAAACATATTGTGATTGTAAAAAATTATTCAAATAATTTTTCTTTTTTTTTTTTGTTTCTTTTATTTTTTTAAATGTCAGTAAAATTAATAAAAATAATTAAAGCTAGTTTCAGTGCAGAAAGTGGTGCATGCATGAATGTGATGTATCATGTCTGTTTTTTTTCTCCAGCCTCCACCTCCATATGAAGCCACCTCTCCCTCTGCTCCAGCTGTGCCTGCACAGACCCCACCCAGCAGGACGACACCCACCGAGCCTCGCAACTATGGCTCCTATAACTCCCAGGTATCCACGCTGCAATGCAACACTTGTTGCTGCACAACTTTTACGTAATCCTTCTCATTATTTATGACCCATACACAACCTCTCTCTGTGACATGCAGTTTTGATGCATTGTTGACTTTGTGTTATTGCTGTTAGACTGCGGCGAACGCTACCACAGCAGAGCTCCTGAGGAAGCAGGAGGAGTTGGAGAAGAAAGCCCAGGAGCTGGAGAGGAGAGAGAGGGAGCTGGAGTCACACAGCCTGGGACCTGGAGCTTGTAAGAGAAAGGAAATAAGTACCTAGGATGCCTAAATGTGTTATTGATTTAGTAATTTCAAAAGAAATCGCTGTTAGTGATGTTTTCTCGCTGTTCTCTTCATCAGCACGTCAGAATAACTGGCCCCCGCTGCCGTCGTTCTGCCCCGTGGGCCCCTGCTTCTACCAGGACATCAATGTGGAGATCACTCAGCGCTTCCAGCGCACCGTCACCATCATGTATTACTTCTGGATGTGTGAGTTCCTGTAACTCTTACTATGCGTCGTCGTGTGAATTCCCAGCATCGTCGTTGCAACATCAGTCATAACGCAACATTAAAGTGTTATACCTCCACAGAGGTTTGGGTGGTGTGGTGTGACACTTCAAGGGATAGTTTGGGTGTTTTGAAGTGGGGTTTTGTGAGCTACTTATCTATAGTCAATGTATTATCTACAGTAGATGACAGTTGGCACGCCCCTAGTTTGGAGAAGCAGACAGGAGTTACTGCATGGAAGCAAAGCAATGTACTGCTGTGGACGGGGCCGGCAGTAAAACGTATTTTAGCCACCTATAAGAAAGGCCCACCTAAAAAAATCAATATCTGTTTAAGTATACGCTATATTTACAATATTTTCACCGTTTTACCTCGCTATCAGACCGCCCTTTCCAACGGGGAACTGAAGCTCTTGTATCAATCTATGATCTCACCAAATCCACCAGACTCCATTGGAAAAAAACTGTAATTTTATCTCGTAGAACACGGGGTTTGCTGGTCTACAGCTGCCTCGATTGGTTAGTTTGTTTGTGTTAATGTGTGACTTTGGTGAATCCGAACTAACCAAAGTCACACAATAACACAAACGAACTAACCGATCAAGGCAGTGGTAGACCAGAAAACCCCGTGTTCTGTGAGGTAAAATTACAGTTTCAGTTTCTATGGAGTCTGGTTGCTGTGTTGAGAGCATAGATAACGGCTTCAGTTCCCTGTTGGAAACGTAGACTATATAGCTGTCTCATGACAAGATAAGGGGGGGGGATATTCTAAATATAACGTACACTTAAACTAGATTTTTCTTTTTGGTGAGCTTTTCTTTAGGTGTTTAAAATACACTTTGCAGCCGGCCCCCTCCACATCAGTGCATTGCTTTGCTTCTGTGCGGTAACTCCTATCTGCTTCTCCAAACTGGGGGTGGTTTTTTGGAACTGAGAGAATCACTTAAGAAATTGAACCTAGAGCTGACTCATGTGACTCCTACTGTTCTGTCTGGACTACGAGCTGGAATGTTTGTACTAAGGCTTTTGACACTTAACTGCCAGATGGAGGACTTTGGCAAGAACCAGCTGAAGTCAGTGTCCACCAAAAATGAAGACGGTTCAGCTGTCTTCACTTGAAGCAACTACTGCACACAAGAACCAATTCAAATGGTTGAAAACAATGAAGTTGTTCTTATTGAGTGACCCAAAGCTTCAAGTCATAATTGTTCTCCACACCCCGTCAGCGCGCACAGCGGGGGAGAAGTCAAAGGGGTTTAAAATGAGCCTAGCGTCAGTAACCTACGTCATCACTTCCTGAGCGCGTAACTATGGTAACCCATGCCAACCTCAAATGACCAAAACGATTTGTGAGAATCAAAGTCTGAACTATTTAAAAGATATATATTACGCCTTTCGAAGTGAAATCTTATACTTGCACTTAATTTGAAGCATTACTGACGTTACAGAGCTGTCCGTCAACATCTGAACGTTGTTGCCACTACCGCATTGCATCGTGGGAAGCAACCTGCGTCACATACTTGTTCACAAATATATGTTCGGATTTTGGCATAATTTTAAAGTGAACCTATATTCTGATTTTGAAAATGACGGAGAGATAGAGACACAGAAAGTGAGGCAGAAAGTAACTGCATAAGAGAGGGGATGGGCAGGCATCAAAAATGGAATTAAACAGTCTTGCGCTGGGACCGAGGGACAGCCGTAAGAGCCAGCTCCAAACCTTCGCAGCAGGCAAAGGAAGGTAATAAATGGCATCATATTGTATCAGCCAAAGTCCTGACAAGTTGGCTCTTTCTTCAGAGTGGGGAGGGGTGTGTTGGATTTGTTTTCTAGTCCACAGCTCTGCAATAAAAGCAACAAAGAGTTGATCTATACGCTCAGACTACACTGCTGTTTATTCTTGATCAACCACTCCCATTCATCCCTCTGTCTCCTCCTCCTCCTCTTTTGTCAATGTCCAGTCTGCACTTGCACGCTGCTCTTCAACCTGATCTCCTCCCTGGCCATGTTCTGCGTGGACCAGTCGGGTGGTGTCGGTGTTGGCCTGGGCCTCGCCATCCTCTGGAACCTCCTCTTCACCCCCTGCTCCTTCGTCTGTTGGTACCGACCTGTGTACAAGGCCTTCAGGTGTGTACCGCCATCTGTTTTTGCTCTTTTCTATGCTAGCTACATAAAGTATAAATGGCGTTGAGCTGTTACAGTAATTCTTTTTGTTCTCTCCTCTTTCTAGGAGTGATAGCTCCTTCAATTTCTTTGTCTTCTTCTTCGTTTTCTTCGCCCAAGTGGTCGTCTCCGTCATCATGACTATCGGCATCCCTGGATGGGGTTTCAGGTATGATTAATAAACAAAACCATCTCTGCGTTAAGACAGTTTCTTCCCTCTGTTTATGTCCCTGTCTCCCTGTCTCCGTCCCCTCAGCGGGTGGATCGTGAGCCTGGCTGCTCTGAATTCCAGCGTCGCCGTCGGCGCAATCATGATGATGAACGCCGTCCTCTTCACTGCCCAGGCCGCCATGGGGGTTGTCCTGCTGAAGAAGGTGAAAAACTGAATACATTTGTTTACATGCAGGGAAAAATTCACAGGTAGTGATTCAAATTAAGGTTGCTTTTCGGACAAGGTGTCAGTCACACTATCCGCTGTATCTAATTCAGGATGTGGTGTTTTTATATGGAACATGTGAAACCTGGTTATTCAAGTCCCTACAGACAGGATCATAACAGGATCCAGGTTTCTGATCATCTGACAGAAGAGGTGTCTTAAAGCTGCAGTCGGTAACTTTGAGCCAATATGTTATTTTTATATCTTTTTCATCTTTTTATCTGTCACTATATGCTGACAGTAGTGCATGAGGTAGATAATCTGTGAAAAAATCCTGTTCCTCTGTCTCCCTCTAGTGCTCCTAATGGTGTTTTCAAGATGTCACCCAGCCGGAACGCAAACAACCAATCAGAGCCGAGGAGTCTCTACAGCAGCTGTCAATCACTGCTTGCAAAAATCAAACTGTCATACTAGGCAGCGCTGATCAATATTCTGTTACTGTAATGCCTATTTCTCACCTCAGATGTGTTCAGAAACATATTTTAGTATACTGTTAGAGAGGTTGTGACCCGGTCACCATGTTGAAAAGCCAAAACCAAGCGGCGCCCACCGGCCGGAGCAAACGTTCTCATTTTACAGCTAAACAGTACACTGCAAGATGTTTCTGAAAACATTTCAGGCGAGAAATAGGCATTACAGTAACAGAATATTAGTTCATATTTGATCAGTGCTGCCTAGTTTGACAGTTCGATGAGAGCTTTTGAGTTTCGCGAGCAGTGATTGACAGCTGCTGTAGAGACAGCTCGGCTCTGATTGGTTGTTTTCCTTCGGGCGCGGTGAAATCTTGCAAATTCTGTTCGGGTTACTAGGAGGACACAGAGGAACATGATGAAATCCTGAACATTTCAGCCACTTGTTTCTGAGGATAAAGTTTGTTTTCTGGCTCTTTGAACTGCGCTGCATCGACAACTCAGCTTCTTCTTCATGATTCACCATCCTATTCTTTTTTTTATTTTTCCAACTAACTACCATGTAACTTGAGTTGGTGACGCACCTTTGCACAACACAATACAATGAATTACGCAAGATGTAAATTTTACATGTACTGCAAACAGAGCAGTAAAAAAGTAAAGAGGAACAGATGGGGAGGAACCTTTTTAAGAGAACACTGTGTTTAGTCAGGCAGATTGTAAACCGGAGGTGAAGCTAATCCTGACGACTAACCTGACCTGGACCAGGCCAGTCTGGAGGGATACATTTCCACGGTAACCTAGGTCAGACTTATTTAAACTTCCTTTATGAAACAAAATGTTAAATAACTGGAATACTTGAAATACTCCAAATATAACCAAGATACTAGTGCGCATATTAGCACTCATTGTTAACAAAAAGGCCATGCATAGTTCTGAAAAAAAGGAAATTGGATTTAATACATGTATTTGAAATGCAGGCAATCACACATAAAGGCAGAATCATGATTGTGTATCCATGTAAAGTACTAATTTAAATAATAAACACATGAACAATAAGTGAAAGGACTAATCTATGTCAAATAATACTTGAATATTAATTTGCACCGTGCTTGTAAATGGTTCTAATCAGGCTTAAAAATGATTGGTAGACATTAGGAGATACTGTGACATGATGCAGTGTCACATTTCCTGAAAGAAGTCAAGGGAAGAAAGTGAAATCAAAATGGTCATGCTGTATTTTGTGGAAACACTCGCACCCCGCCGTGCCCAGGTGGTCCCACCTGTCATGAAGCAGTCAGTAGATAACAAACGGTCCGGAGAATAGCCACCATATCGGGTTCTGCGTATCATTTTCCCCCCTCACAATGTGCATGATATGAGGATGAATTGCCACATGTATCGTGTGTCAGCGCTCTGCTCTTCCCCCTCTTCAGGTCCACAGTCTGTACAGGCAGACCGATGCCAGCTTTCAGAAGGCCCAGGCCGAGTTCGCCACCGGAGTCATGTCCAATCAGGCCGTGCGCAGTGCTGCCACCAACGCCGCCGCCACCGCCGCCCAGGGGGCCTTCACTGCGCCTCGATAGATAGAAAGGGATGAGAGGGGTTTGGGAGGGTAAAGAACGAAGGAGGTGGAGCGCCCTTTTCAGCTTGATAGGGGATCTGTTTGGTATTTATTTCCCTGCAGGTGATTAGAGTTTGATCGTGGGGGTAAACTGAGTCTGTGTAACTCCCCCTGAGCAGCTGAACAACAGGGCATGTGCATGAGGCGGAGGTGGTGTTGTCTAATTTATAAAGGTGTACAGGACAAGTTAGCTACATTGCCAAACCAGGAGTCAATAAATCATGTGAGTGTTGATTCAAGAAAACAGAAAGATGGTGTGAAATGTGAAAAAAAATAAGATGCTGAAGCTGTTTGAAATTTAGCGCAGTCGTACCAAGTATCAGCGAATGCAGGGAAAAAATGCTTTTTTTGTTTTTGTATTAAAAGACAAGCCGAGTGCCAAGTAGGAAGCTTCAAAACCTGGATTACTCCCCATGTTTAAATGACTCCGATCATGTACATTGTGTTTACAAGGAGCCACGTCTGAACACTGAATTGTTGCCATTCTAATATTTGACCCATAACTGACTGGCTGGTCTTTGGCGGACACTAACTTTTTAGTTGCTTTAAGTGTTAACTAACAAGTTGTTTTGTTATTATTCCAAATGAGAAATGCATATTTAACTATTTGCCAAAACCTTCTCATTACTGTAAAGATAACGTGTTGTTTCTGTTACAATATATCTGTCACTGTTCTGTTGGTGCTGCTTGTGTTTCTTATGATTACAGGTCACTGTCTTGGTTTTAATAAAAATATATTGTCATGCCTACACCGTCTACTGCTGTTATTATTATTTATTAGGCTCCCCATTAGTTGACGCCATGACTCCGGCTAGTCTCAAACATTTTTATACATTCAAACATCACATACAAAAATGTTATTCACATTACCTTATATAAAAACTATGCCAACATTTCATGAAAATAACAAAATAGCACACCAAAAGTATTATTAAATGTTTGTTCATGCAGTTAATTGCATTAGATACTCCTTTAATGCTTTCTTTAAAGTGGCTCTGGTATTTGTTTTAGTAGCTTGATTTAGTTCCATCCTGTAATAACTCTGTAAATAACAGTAGATTTGTTCTCGGACTAGTTGGTAAAATATATCCTGAACTAGCCTGTCTTGTCAGATGATTATGTTCCCTAGTGATGTACTCTACTTGGTCAGTAAAATACTGTGGTTTCCTGTTTCCTCATTGACAGGTTAATCAACAGAATACTGTCTTTTGATATTGCATTTATGTTTTAAGTGAGTCATACCTTCTGCTTTAAGCAAGTTTGGTATCATAACATAATTCCGTTGCTAGGAAACCACTTGGAAACTTATGACTGACTTATGACTACTAAGAAACTGCTGCTCTCACTCCTTTCTCCGCTAACGTCTCTCTCTTTCTGTCTCTTCCCCTTCCTTCGTCCACTCATGAGAGCATAAATGTCGACTGAAGTTAGCAGGTGGCACCATACACCACCACCACCATAACATGTCCTCTGAAGTGGATAAAATCAGTCACTTTATAGTGCCAACAATTACCATGCACATTTGAGATACACAGGGCTGCCCCCTCTTAGTCGATTGGTCAACTTAACGGTCGTTTCGGTCTTAGTCAACTAAGATTTCTTAGTCGATTAGTCATTTTTTTATGCTTTTTTCATGCTGAATGACTTATTTCCAAGAAACTTATGGCTGACTTGTGACTACTAAGAAATTCATGAGCACATCTCTCACTCCTTTCTCCCCTGACGTCTCTCTCTTTCTGTCTCTTCCCCTTCCTTCGTCCACTCATGAGAGCATAAATGTCGACTGAAGTTAGCAGGTGGCACCATACACCACCACAACCACCATAACATGTCCTCTGAAGTGGATAAAATCAGTCACTTTATAGTGCCAACAATTACCATGTACATTTGAGATACACAGGGCTGCCCCCTCTTAGTCGATTGGTCAACTTAACGGTCGTTTCGGTCTTAGTCAACTAAGATTTCTTAGTCGATTAGTCATTTTTTTATGCTTTTTTCCTGCTGAATGACTTATTTCCAAGAATCTTATGACTGACTTATGACCTCTAAGAAACTTGTGAGCACATCTCTCACTCCGTTTTCCCCTAACATTTCTCTCTTTCTGTCTCTGTCTCTTCCTTCGTCTACTCTCATGAGAGTATAAATGTTGACTGAAGTTAGCACCACACACCATAGCCTTAAATTAGAGCTAAAATGTCCTCTGAAGGTGAATACAATCAGTCACTTTACAGTGCCACTAATTACCATACACATTTGAGTTGTGAAATAGAAAATGTTCCCATATACTCAGATTATTCCCCTGGGTGCTCTCAGTGTCATCTATAACATCTCTCCCCATTCATCGTCTATGGAGCAGCTCCACACCTTATACCCGATGACATCACAAGTTTGAGTTTTATCGCTTTAGTTTTGGGATTTGGGAGAGAGTTTTTCATGTTTATTAATATTTTTTGGACTGTCTTAAAGGGACTGTTTGTAACTTCTTACACAAATAACTGCTGCAGCTCCTCCAGACAGCAGAGGTTTCCCGTGTCTTGTGAAGTGACGGGCTCCGCAGCGAGAAACGTTATCGTCTCTGACCGGGTGCCGGTGTCTCCCCTGTTTCCTCCGGCCACGGTCGGGAGGCTGAAGCAGGAAAAGCCAACACTAGGATCAGCATTGATTCATGGAGAGACCTTGGTCTGGTCAGCTAACATTACTGCCAAGCAACTGAAATATAGAGTGATATTGTGGTTTTAGCTGACATGTGTCGCCTCACTGTTTTGAGCGATGCTCGTTCATGTCTATGTAGAGCGAGCAAGCGCGAGCCCGACGCTGACTTCCGTTGACTTAACAGCCACAGGTGTCGCTGTTAACAAGCATTTCTGAAAGTTACAAATAGTCCCTTTAAGTACATTTAAAAAGCCAAAGAAAAGAGGTGGGTCTTGAGCTGTGCTTTGAAAGACTCTGTAGAGGGAGCAGATCTGATGTAGAGAAGGAAACTGCACCAGTGATCCAACTTGTTGCTTTTTGAGCTTTTTTTAGCAACTTGATCTTTGCAGCAGTGACCTCAGAAAAGTCTGATCATGAACTCCTTTATAAACTTTATTTATAATAAAAATGATAATGTGAGGAGTGCATTGCCTGCTCATTATTAATATGAATGTGCCATCTGCAGCAGGTTTTCTGACACATCTCACGGTGCACCTAAAACCTCTCCTGGACTGCTGCTCAGGACCCGGTTGGACAAACCGTGTGAGACTTTTTATGGGCTGCTGCCACACCGACACCGACCGTCGGTGACGTCAGGCTCTGCGCGTCACCGTGAAGATGGCGGAGGCTGCGGATTCACCACAACACCGGTTCTTCTGTCACTGCTGTCACCGTGAAACTAACCCAAAACTCCCGGTGAGTCACTCTGGAGAGTGTCTTTTTCTTTTTTTTATTCCACCTACACGTGCTGCTGGGAATAATCCTGGAGGGAGATCATTAAGAGTTATTTAGAGCTCTTTCTTTTTTTAAACTTGCTAAATTAAGAGATTAATTTTAACTTTTTTAAATAATAGTGTGATCACTAAAGCTTGAGGTTGTTTATGTGCGTAAAGCATGCTCCAAGATCTTCCATAGAGAGAGAAAGAGAGAGAGAGAGAGAGAGAGAGAGAGAGAGAGAGAGGGAGAGTTTAAATCTGGTGATTCACGTTGCCATATTTAGACGCACCACTGTTGGCGACTCTAGTGTCCAGTTGTCTTCTGTCAAACTGAGAGTGAGAGACGTTCAGTAGGAGGAGCAGTTTTCTAAATGGTTGCATACCATGAAGCTGCAAATATGTCCCCTTTTTGTCTCAAGCAAATGAAAGAATAGAATAGAATAGAATAGAATAGAATAGAAAGCTTTATTGTCATTGTATTGAATACAACGAGATTCACAGTTGCCATTTCTGGTCAGTGCTTTAAAACAAATACTTGACAAGACTAAACGAGGCAGATAAAACATATAACAGGTAAAACACACACAGTTATAAAGCAAATAAAACAGGTAAAGTAGATGTAATAAATAAATATAAACAGAAGTGTTACACTAAAAGTATAAAATATAAAAATAGATGTAATGTAAACAGAGGTAATTGCACTTGTAAAATAGGTATTGTAGATTTAATGAATAAAATGTAAATAAAGGTAGTTGCACTTGAGGTGTATTTTGCATCAAGGATATATTGCACAGATAAATGTATTTCACATTCAGTGTATTAATATTGCACATATTTATTGTTTGTTCAGTGTCCGTATGGCCCAGACATAAATGTTGTAACTTTCACAGTTTTTGCTGGAGATTAATTTTTCCTGGTCAAAGTCACTGTTGGAGCGCATTTGTTGCGCAGCTGACACGTCATGGCACAATTACGCACGGATATTGTTGTGATGGAGTTTATAATGCGCACGTGTGTTGTGTGTGCGTAAGAGAGAGAGAGAGATTACGATAATACTTTATTGTCAGACAGGTCTGAAATTTGTTTTGCATCACAGCAGCTCCATTTGCAACATCACAGAAAGGACAAAGACAAGAAACATGGATACATACATTTAAACATTACAATCACAGAAGACGATATTCAGGGCCCTTCAACGTACATTTGATCTGGGATTAGGCTCCATATTTAGTTTTAGGATTGACTGGTGTACAAAAGAGTGCTTCAGTCTAACCTTATTAAATCCTGGAACCCTGTATCCCTGTATCTGTCTTTTAGGATAAAAGTGATGGCATGTGACAGGTCCCCATCAGCCAGAATCAAACTGGAGACATTGCAATAAAAATGTGTCACTAACCCACAGGGATGCTTCATTTTGGTGTATATCCTTGTGGCCTAGAGGTTAATATGCATAACATTTTTTAATTTATTTGCACTAATATAAAACTGCACAAAATCCAGTCAATGAAAAAACAAGCAAGAACTGTGTCAGGAGACACAAAGGACCTCCCCCCAACCCCAGGAGAGAAAAAATATAAAAAAGGAAGAAAGATCTAAACTAATATAATTTTAAAAATACAACAAAAGTTAAACAACAACAAGAAGTACACAAAATGTGCAGAAAAAGACGAACCAAACAGTGGAAAACAATGCAATAAAAACAATAAAATACATACAAAAAACAGTACAGAAGAAAAGAAAATATATCTCAACATATCCAAAGATAATTAGACATCATTGCATAACATACTGTAACATAACCGCAATGTACCTGGTTTGATTCTGGCCAAGAACCTTTGTTGCATGTCATACTCCTCTCTAGCTCCCCACCTGTTCTGCCTGTCATGTCACTATCTCATAAAAGGGGCAAAACGTAATAATAATCTGAGCATGACAGTGAGCCATATCTATAAAGAAATGATTTTCCAACTCTGGATGTTAGAGAAATTGACTGACTTGGCTTGCACAGAGCCGTGACCTCAGCCCCATCCAGCAGCCTCTGGGACAAACTGGAGCACCTACTGTGAGCCAGACCTTATCAGCCAACATCACTCTGCAGCCAGTTTCCCAAAACCTTGTCCAAAGCCTTCCTAAGAAGAATGGAGGCTCTGATAGCAGCAGATTAATCCCCGAAGGTTTGTTTGAGTATCCACATTCTTTTGTTTCTCTCTTCTAGGATTTCGTCTGCCCCAGATGTGACTCAGACTTCATCGAGGAGGTGACAGAAGACTCCAGGTACAGCTCAGTTTTGGTGTTTAGATTTACTGCTCTAAGTATACTCTGGTTTATTAAAAAAAAGTTTTAAAGAGGACCTATTATGCTCATTTTCATGTGCATACTTGTATTTCGGGTTTCTACTAGAACATGTTTACATGCTTTAATGTTCAAAAAACGCTTTACTTTTCTCATACCGGCTGTGCTATTCTGCTGTGAAACACTCTGTTTGAGCTCCTCACCCCAGAAAAGCCCAGTTTGCTCTGATTGGTCAGCTGGCCCGCTCTGTTGTGATTGGTCAACTGAACCAAACTCTTCGGACTCCGCTCCAGCTCCGCTCTAACTACATTTGTTTGACGGTGTGCCAAACAAGCCGCTAGGCAGGTTTTATGCAAATGTGTCACTTGGTGACATCACCACGTTACAGATAAAAAGCAAGACATTTCAGGCAGTTAAAGGAGCAGTGTTTCTGTGGGGAACAGTAATTCCCTTTGGCGTGGACTTTGGGCTTTGTAACTTTGCAGACTTTTTACATGCACAAAAGCATAATAGGTCCTCTAATTATTAAAATGCATGATGGTCACAGTCATAGTGTCAGGCTCTTAAGAGTTATGTTTTTCATTTTACACCACTGATATTAAAACAGAGTTTTATTTTACTGTCCAGTCTCCTGCAGAACAGCACATCAGTGGCCAGCGAAGACTCAAACTCGTTGTTCTCAGAGGTACGTCCTTACAAATGGCATTTTAATGCGTGCACTCCTCTTTCTCTGAGGCTTTTGTTTGACATGTCGCTTCTCTGGTTTCTCTCTCCAAGTTATGGCAGCTGCTGTTTATGGAGCGCTCTGCTCTGCTGTCCCATCCGCCCTCCTCAGAGTCCGACCCAGACGACAGCGAGCAGGTATCTGCAGGTCAGAGCTGTCCTTCTCCGGTGACGCCGGGCGCTGTCGAGGCCGTGGAGCCAGAGTCTCCTCCCCAGCCTGAACAAGAGAGGTCATCCAGGCCTGAACAAAGGCCTGCAGTGGAAGGGTGTGTGGACATGGTACACAGAAACATCACCAGTGTGTGTGCTGAACTATGACGATGGCAAAATCCTTTAGAGTGCCAGCCAATACATTTCTTTCTGTTTATGTCTTGTCATTTACAGTAGGAAATAAAAGGTAGACATGTACAACCACCAACATACAGTTCAGACACATAAACAGCTGTGTTTGCACAGATATTCATTTATAATTTTGTTATGAACAGAAACAACTTTCATAGTACCTGCAGGATTACAAGTTTGAAGCTCTTTTTATAATGTAAACACTTTATTACATGAGATTGATTTGCTTCAAAAGGTGATTAAATCAATCAATCAATCAATCTAACTTTATTTGTATATCACCTTTCATACTGTTTTCGTAGTTTAAAGTGTTTCATAGATGACTGACAAGCTGAAAATAACATAGAACAAGTGTGGACTGTGAAAACAACAGAAAAGATGAAAAAAATTCAACAATTTAACAATTTGATAATTTGAGACCAATGCATCCGAGACAATAAAATATAATTAAAAGCTATAATAACGGTAATAGTAGTAAAACTGTGTGAAGTAAAAACTGGATAATAAAATAATCAAATATAAAAAAATTAAATACAATTAAATAAGTGATTAATAAAATAATAAAATGTAAAATTCCCAACTTAAATACTAAAATAAGTGAATAAAATAATAACTATTCTTGAACAAAGTTGGTAAAGCTTCCATGCTTAAGGATCCCAATACAGCGTTATCAGACTGTACAGTATATAGTATACTTTGTGACACTCCTAATCTGTTGTGTGTCTTGTCATGTGGACTGAAGATAACAGCTGCATGCATCAGTTGATTTACTGACTCCAAGTGAAACCATGAAGGCATGGCATGAATTTAAACTGCTGAATCAACAGTAAAGTATGTGTTTTTTAAGCAGACATCTTTGCTGTCTATTTTTTTTGCCCTTTCAAGGATCGTGCAGCAGTTCTTGGCCGGCCTGTTCGCCAGCAACGGAAACCCCGGTGCTGCACCAGCTGCCCTGTAAGCGCTTTTTCATTTTCGATTCACATCATTTATTTTTGATTTCATCTAACGTTGTGTGATGACCTCCTTCTCTCTCTCTCTCTCTCTCTCTCTCTCTCTCTCTCTCTCTCTCTCTCTCTCTTTCTTTTTATCTCTCAGATCCAGCATGCTACAGTTGCACTCAAACCCTGGTGATTACGCGTGGGGTCAGGGAGGTCTGGACGCTGTCATCACAGAGGTCAGTGATATCGGGTGGTGATTTCTAAGACTAACCACAAAGCTTTCCGTCTTCTTCTTCTTCCCTCTCTCGCAACCTTTTGTTAATGTTACCATCATGTCACAAACTTTTCATTTCTCATGCTTTTATCCATTAGGACTCTCTTGTTTTGCCTCATGTCTCCTCCATACTTTCTTGTCCACTCACCTAGCTGTTAGGACAGTTGGAGAGCACAGGTCCGCCTCCTGCAGAGAAGGAGATGATCTCGTCCCTGCCAACAGTTTGCATCTCTCAAGAACAGACAGGTAGCCATCCTAGCATCACGGCATACTGCACACCATCTTCCTCCCATCTTTCCTTTCCTGCTCTTATCTCTCTTTTATCTCTCATTTCCTCCGTCTGTCTTGCTTTCCCTCCTTTCATCTTTGCTTTTCTCCTCCTATCATTCCTTCCCCCTGATATCTTTCCTTCACTCTTTTCCCCTTCTTATTGGTCCTTTCCTCATCTTCTCTTTTATCTCTCTTTTCCTCCTCCTTTCTTGACTTCCTTCCTCCCCTCTTCCTCCTATTTTCCTTCCCTCTTTCTATCTGTCTTATCTCTACTTCCCTCATCCCAGCTTTCTTTTCCTCCTTCTAGCCTTCCTTCCTTCATCTTATCTTTCCTTTCCTCCTCCCGTCTTTCCTTTCCTCTTCCTATCTCTCCTTACTTCCTCTTATCTTTCCCTTTCTCCTCATTTCTTTCCTTTCCTCCTCCTAGCTTTCGCTGCATCCGTCTTTCTTTCCTTTCCTCCTCATGTCGCTCCTTCTCTCCTCCTGTTTCCTTTCCTCTTCCTATCTCTCCTTACTTACTCTCATCTTTCCTTTCCTCCTCTCATCCTTCCTTTCCTCCTCCTACTTTCCCCTTGCCTCCTCCTAGCTTTCCTTGCATCCCTCTTTCTCTCCTCCTCCTATTGCTCCTTCTTTCCTCCCATCTCTTTCCTATTCCTTATCTCTCCTTACTTTCTCTTATCTTTCTTCTCTCATCCTTCCTCACCTCCTCCTAGCTTTCCTTGCATCCCTCTTTCTCTCCTTTCCTCCTCCTATCGTTCCTTCCCTCCCTGTTTCCTTTCCTCTTCCTACCTCTCCTTATTCCCTCTTATCTTTCTTTTCCTCCTCTCATCCTTCCTTCCCTCCTCCTACTTTCCCCTTGCCTCCTCCTCGCTTTCCTTGCATCGCTCTTTCTTTCCTTTCCTTCTCTTACCTTTTCTTTACCTCCTCCTTTCTTTTGCATCCTCCATCCATTTTTCTTTACCTTTTCGCTCGTTCCCTCCTCCTATCGTAGCTTCCTTCCTTTCATCTTCCTTATCTCTCCTTACTTCCTCTTGTCACTCCTTCCCTCCTCCTATGTTTCTTTTCCTCTTCCTACCTCTCCTTACTTCCTCTTATCTTTCTTCTCTCATTCTAGCTTTCCTTACATCTGTCTTTCTTTCCTTTCCTCCTCCTATCTTTTGCGTCTTATATATATACTATATATATATATATATATATATATATTTACCTCTTCATTCCTTTCCTCCTTCTATCATACCTTCCCTCCTCTCTTTCCTCGTTATGAGTATTAGTAAGTAATTAATGAATGTTTTTTTTCTGGCCTGGCTGCAGACTACTTCTAAAAAGTAGTGGAAGGTATCTCTTGCAACCATGGCAACCCCAAACTGGTTTTATTTATGTAAATTATAATGACTTAGTACTTTTTAAAAAAGAAAACACAACCTATTGACCATTCATAAAATCTGAGGTAAAAGAAATATGACTTCTTGTTAAGTGGTATGAAAGCTGCTAAATCTTTATTCACACATCATAAATTAAACTGGGTTAGCTAAATGAAATGACTACATTACAAAAAGTATCACTGCGTTTCACTGTAACAGAACTGTTTAGCACATTTGAGGCGTTATGAATCATCAGGAATGTTATGACTGGTTTTCTGTATCTATTTCTCTCTCTCTCTCTGTGTGTGTGTGTCTGTTTCTCTTGCACACACACCCACACTCATACTTTCTGTTTCTGTTGTTGTTGTTTGTCTCTCCCAGACTGCAGACTGGAGTGTCCAGTTTGTAGAGAGGAGTATTCATCAGGGGAGTCTGTCAGGAAGCTGCCCTGCCTCCATTACTTCCACAGTGAATGCATAGTGCCTTGGCTGGAGCTGGTAAGGACGAACGAGGAGTGGATGTGGTCTAGTGGGTTGAAGGGTTTCAAGGTCGGTTAAATCTGTCATGAAGGTTTTAAGAGTGTGTCACACATCCTGAATTGAGGACAACATGGAAACATTTCTTCTTACCAAATGTTTTCTCGTGGTTGTACTGGAGAGATGTTGTTATACCACTGACTTTTTTCCTCTCCCTCCCCACAGCACGATACCTGCCCAGTGTGCCGAAAAAGCCTAGACGGCGTCGACAACAGCCTCCCGCCCACGTCAGAACCCCCAGAAGCTCGCTCCATCAGGACGGAGCAACAGGAGAGGCAGGCCATCTGAGAAACGGGACAAGCAACGCTACACCTGCTTTACCGTTTTCAAAAGAGACACGCTTCTGCACCTCTGACCTTTCCCTCCGCATCGACTGCTTTTAAATAAAACACGTTACATGCATCACAGTCAATAACTTGCAGCTTCAACTCTCACTTCACTCATCTCTTGCTAAGGACCTTTATGTTTTTCTACTCCAACATCTTTTAAGCCACTCTACACACAAAAGGACCGTGCGGTTTGCAAGACAAGACGTGGAGGTGATGTGTCCTTCTCGCTACACTGCCCTCTTAAGTGCTTTTCTGAATGACTGACTTTGATGTCATGAACTAATCGCCGCTGAGCTGCCAGCGGTTGTCAAAATGATGGGAATTCACAGAGTTATGAAGTAACACTTTTGCATTAAGGCTTCTTTGTAAGACGATTTCCTCCTGCGGAATATTTAGTTTTCCACCCAGTCTGATTCAGCGTTGATCTCCTATATTAAAGCCTAACCCTGTGATCCCCGCCCTCTGCACCTTCTTTCATCTCCCTAATCAGGAGAGAGTCTGACGCAGATATATTCATAACCATACTGCAGACTTTTTATTGCTCAACCAACCGATCTCTGTATTAATCAGAACATTTGAGGCTTTTTTGAAGTGGTTACTGCTTGATATCGATGATAGTTATATACTAACCTCAATAGAATAGAATTCAATAGAAAAGTTTACTTGAATATGGCAGTATATGTAGAGTACAGTACAATATAGCCTAATAATCCATTGAAATATGATCTAATAAAACTAATTAGTGCAGTATATCATAGAGTTGTCAGGAATATAAAATATACAACTGTTCCAATATTGTTGGCTATATTGAGCAGAATACAGCGGCGTAGAATATAGTGCTGGAAACAAGTCAGTTAATCGAATAGTCGGTGACAGAGAATTAATCGCCACTAATTTTGATAATTAATTAAGTCATTTATTAAGGAAAATGTGAAAATTGCTTCTCAAATGGAAGAATTTGCTGCTTTTCTCCGAGTTATAGCTTTATAAATCAAACGATTTTGGGACTGTTGGTCAGACAAAACAAGCAAGTTGAAGGAATGATGCCACCTTGCACGTTGGGTAACGTTTTTTAATTATTATTATTACTTTTTTTTTTTTTTTTTTACAATTTTCTGACATTTTATAAACTTATCAATTAGTCTGAAAAAAACCCAGTATTAATCAATAATGACAATCAGTTGCAGCCCTAAAGTAAAATATAGTCTATTATTATTATTATTATATAGTAAAATAATAAAAAAATAATAATAATAAATAAATAAAATAAATAAAAATAAATAATCTAACAAAAGCCAAATGCAACAACAAAGAATAGAAAATAATAGAATAGAATATAGCACACCACAACTATTGATTATTTTCATTATCGATCAGTTTATTCGTCAACGATTTATCAATTAATCATTTAGTTTATAAATTAGCAAACAAAAAATGTTTACAATTTGTTTTTTTGTTGTGACACACTGTCCAAAACCCAAAGATATTAAATTAAATATGCATTTGCAATGATATTAAAAAAAAAAAAAAACCTGAAGAAAAGCATCAAATCCTCATGAGAAGCTGGAACCAGAGATAACTATTTTTTCTCAATACATTACCGATGAATCGATTATATATATTAAAAAAAACATTGCCTATTTATTGAACATCAATAAACTAACAGATATTAGTGGACTAATCACTTCGGCTCGGACAGAACAGAAGAACTACCATCCTTATGGAGAGGAATGATTTATTTATAGGCTAAAGTGCTCCTGTTGCCTCCTCCTCCTGTCTAGGTGTGTTTATATAGACTGTATGTTGACACCAGCTGGACCAGGCAGGTTGACAGGTGACTGTTGCATAGCAGCAAAAACACACCCTCTACCAGAACACAGCTACACAAGCAACCACAAAAATAGTGAAATAATTAAACATTTTTGTCAATGACCAGAGGACCGCAGCAAGGAACCGACCGACATTTGCTCCTCTGCTCTCCTTTCCTCCCCTCCGCCCTCCTCGGTTCCTCCTCCTCTCCTCCTCCTCCTCTTAGGGACTGAGTATTAGTGATGTGTAAGTCACGAACGAGTCGGTTCAAAGAGCCGGCTCTTTTAAGTGAACGATAAGATCCGGTTCAAAGAGCCGGCTCTTTTAAGTGAACGATAAGAGAGACGTTTTTTCTTTTTTTCTTTCTTTACTTAATTCAAGGCAAAATGATAAGACGATCTTCTCCGCGCCACGGGCACTCCATGCACTGACTGTGACTGAATGTTGTGTTAATGACATCCATGCAACCAATCAGCTGATGAAAGATTAAGACATTTGATGTTTAATTTGATTTGTTATTTGGTTGAGTCAGAGAACAGCATCATAGAGGCTTTAACCAGCCCGAGCAAGAGCTGCACTCGGTACTCATCCAGGCTCAGAAAACACTGGCGAGATAGCTTACATATGAATTGAATGATGAACTGCTGTGGTCTTATCTTGTATGTTTTTTGTTTCTTTATCTTTTCTTTTATTGCTATGGACCCTCCTGTGTGTCTGAAATAAAGTTTGAATTAATTAATTAATTAAAGATAAGGATCATACCATCAAGCAGGGAGGGGCAAGGCTAGCGCGACGGTCTACAGGTACAGAGCAGGAGGGAGAGGAGGAGAGAAAGAGAGAGAGAGGAGTGCGCGAATAGCAGAAAAGATGAGTGACAGTCGGAAACGAAGCAGCATGTAAAATTATGGTATTCTGGAAATTATAAGGTTTAGTTCAGTTCAGTTCAGTTCAGTTCAGACAACTTTATTTATTGCCAAGGGGGCAATTAATTTGTAGCGTTCCCAGTCCATACATCCATCCATACATACAACAGACAACCAATAATTAGTTAAGTCAAAGGAAACATATTAAAGGCATGGGGCAGTTGGAGGGACAAGTTACAATAAGAACCATATAAATACATAGGATTATGCCAATAAAAGCCCATAAATAAGAAACAATATATGAGAAAAACATGTCTTAAAGTTCCTCTAAATAACAGTCATTTAATGGGTATGGTCTGTGTTCAGCAGCTTAACAGCAGAAGGGATAAAGGACTTGGAGTAATGATTTGTTCTCCTTAAGGGCACATTATAACGTCGGCCTGAAGGCATCAGAGAGAATTCAGCCGACAGAATGTGATCTGGTTGGCTGAAAAAAACAACTCATGTTTGGGTTAATATCTGTTAAAGGTAACATTTAAAAAGCCCAAATCTGATGATACAGCACGAAGGGAGAGGACACACAGAGCCAAATAATGTGCACACCTTGTACCTAATAAAGTGGCCAGTGAGTGTATATTGAATAACTTAAGTGATATACACTCACTGGCCACTTTATTAGGTACAAGGTGTACCTTGTAAGCTCAAATTTGATGTTAACACTGAAATGATTGTCAAACGGGGTCAACAAAGGATTAATTTAATGCGGAAGCTGAATTCTTTTAATGTCTGTGATACGATCTTATGTAAGTTTTATTCTTTTATTTATTCTTTTATTGAAAGCCTTTTAACCTTTTCTTTTACCTGCTGGTTTAATGGGCTGTCCGTGAAGGACAAGAACAGTTTAAATAGTATAGTCAAAGTGTGCTCAAAGATTAGTGGAGTTCAACAGATCAAATTCTCTCTGATGCCTTCAGGCCGACGTTATAATGTGCCCTTAAGGAGAACCAATCGTTACTCCAAGTCCTTTGTCCCTTCTGCTGTTAAGCTGCTGAACACAGACCATACCCATTAAATGACCGTTATTTAGAGGAACTTTAAGACATGTTGTTCTTATATATTGTTTCTTATTTTGGGGCTTTTATTGGCATAATCCTATGTATTTATATGGTTCTTATTGTAACTTGTCCCTCCAACTGCCCCATGCCTTTAATATGTTTCCTTTGACTTAACTAATTATTGGTTGTCTGTCATATGGATGGATGTATGGACTGGGAACGCTACAAATTAATTGCCCCCTTGGCAATAAATAAAGTTGTCTGAACTGAACTGAACTGAACTGAACCTTATAATTTCCAGGATACCATAAATTTACATGCTGCTTCGTTTCCGACTGTCACTCATCTTTTCTGCTATTCGCGCACCGCACTCCTTTCTCTTTCTCTCCTCCTCTCCCTCCTGCTCTGTACCTGTAGACCGTCAGCAGGCCGCAGCACCACTAAAACACTAAAACACTACAAATGACTGTCGAACGGGGCCAACAAAGGACTCATTTAATGCGGGAAACTAAATTCTTTTAACCCTCTTGTTACCATCAAATTTACTAACATCTTTTATCCTTGGGGTCAATTTGACCCCAGCGATTTAAACCTCGAGAAAATGATTATAATTAAAATTGTTACCCAAGTTTATGTGTCAGGTACTTTATGTTTGTTTGTTGACTACCTAAATAGCCCTTTAAATAAAATCAATATCTTCACGGGAACCATATTTTGCCCCAAAGCGTGGGAAAATATCAAAGTTCTCGCGAGAATGATGTTTCCCCTCCCCCATGTTGTGTGAACTATCAGTGGTTCTCGCACTACTACAGTTATGGTTATGTTAGGTTAGGGCCTTAAAGCTTTTTGAAGATTATAAAGTTGCATGTTATAGTGACCACAATATCATCCAAAACAAATGTGTGTAAAATGTTGATATTTCTTATATGTTTTATACAGCTAAAACAGCCTGGGGTCAAATTGACCCCAAAGAACACCGATGCACACAGCATGTGTACAGGACATTGAAAACAACATTATTTTAATTTTATGTTTACCCAGTTGTCCCCATTAAATTAGGAAAAGTCATTAAATATGAAGCAAAAAAAATTATGTCAATCATTAATTTAGAGACGTTAAACATTGAATGGGGTCAAATTAACCCCAAAGATAATAGGAAGGTTAACAAGCAATTGAACAGGTGTGCCTAATAAAGTGGCCGGTGAGTGTATGTGCAAATATACTAAAAAAAAAAAAAAAAAAAAAAAATCAAAACAGAGCTACATTTGGCTGAATTATAAAAGGCAAAACGAAGAGCCGTTTGGGAGCCACAAAAGAACCGGCTCTTCTTCTTGGTGAGCGGAGCCAAATGAACCGACTCCCTAAAACGCTTCGGACCGCCCCTCACTAGTGGCTATGCCCGTGTTGTACTGAGACAGTAGCGATCCGGGCTGAAGCAGCAGAGACATGGAGGAGGCCCGACTAACCACAGAGAGGCCCGAGCTGCTGACACATCATCCCCGGCCTGTAGCCACATAAACGGCGTGTCGTGTGAGTGGATTTACCGGAGCATCTCGGGGAGATATTAACGGATACACCAGAGTCGCTGTAAGGATATACATTTAACCTTCGAGGAGGAAGAAGTGGATGATCCATTTCAGAGTCTGTCTGTTGATTCAACGCAGCCGCCATTTTGTTGACAGTTTTTTTTTTTTTTTTTTTTAATAACCCTTCACGGCGCTTTGCATCTACTTATTACACCATAAAACCGCTGCAATTTAACACCACGTTTTTTATTTCTCGTTTTAATCGATTTAATTGTGTTTTTAAAACCAAAATTATGGTGTATTTTTCTCTGCTTTTAGCTTGACATGCTAAGTGCATCGTTAGCTGTCCGTCGTAGTAACACGAGAATGTGCCCTGCGAGGAGATGTAAGATTATGTGCATCACTTGTGTCACATTCAATCGGTGTATTACACATTGTTAGAAAGCTGTAGGCGTTTTGTGACTCATTTAGCAGCTTTAATGTTACACATAGTGTTTGTTAAAGCTGACAAAATGTGGTTAAAATCGCCCCTCAAAGTGATAGATGGCTAGTTAGCTGCTGCCAGTTGTGCCATTGATGCACAGTCTATTATTGGACGTGATGGGAGCTACTAGCTTGTTGCAAAATAAACACAATATTTTGCACAATGCATAGGTTATGTTAAGGTTATATTATACAGACCTTTGCACAATGCATAGGTTATATTAAGGTTATGTATTTGGACTGTTATATTGTACAAACCTTTGCACAATGCATGGGTTATATTAAGGTTATATTATACAAGCCTTTGCACAATGCATAGGTTATATTATACAAACCTTTGCACAATGCATAGGTTATATTAAGGTTATATTATACAAACCTTTGCACAATGCATAGGTTATATTAAGGTTATATTATACAAACCTTTGCACAATGCATGGGTTATATTATGGTTATATTATACAAGCCTTTGCACAATGCATAGGTTATATTAAGGTTATATTGTACAAACCTTTGCACAATGCACAGGTTATATTAAGGTTATACTATACAAGCCTTTGCACAATGTACAGGTTATATTAAGGTTATACTATACAAGCCTTTGCACAATGCATAGGTTATATTAAGGTTATATTATACAAGCCTTTGCACAATGCATAGGTTAAATTAAGGTTATATTATTACTTTACTGCCTTGAATGTTATTATCCTAAATATAATGGAAATGCATGTTTTTTTGGTGGGAGGTGGGGGGGACACTCAGCTTACACCATTGCAACTTTGTGTTTTGGAGGTTAACAAACCATTTTGTGGTCAACAGCTGTGTGCATTGATTTTTGATTGGGGTTCAAGATCAATACGTTGTTATTAATGTATTTGGCAACATCTGAAAAACAGCATTTATTATTTGCAAAGTGTAGCTTTGAATGCTCTTGTCGCTTTAGCTCATGTTTGGGTTAATATCTGTTAAAGATGACATTTGAATAGCCCAAATCTGACTATTTGCTTGCGTTCAAGATCATTACGTTGTTATTAATCTATTTGGCAACATCTAAAAAACAGCATTAATTATGCAAAGTGTAGCTTGAATGCTCATGTTGTATGCTTTAGGTTAATATCTTTTAAAGATAACATTTAAATAGCCTAAATCTGACATTTCTCCACCTTTTTTTTGGGCAATTCAGCACTTGGAAGATAAAAATATGTGGCCACCACGTTGATACAGCATGAAGGGAGAGGACACACAGAGCCAAATAATGTGAAACACCGTTTCTGGACAATTACCAGAGGTGAGTGCATAATATTATGAATATCATACATTTGAATGTATTGTTGCTGTTTTGTTATGACAGTGTAGGAAGCAAGATTGCTCACTGTTACTGTTATTGTCAGTCCCTTCAGCTGATTTTTATGTAATGTTTACACTCATTTTTGCAAAAAATTTTAACTGCATGCATTGCAGCAGTGTCACCTTAACATGCTGTCAGAAACTGCACGTCCTCTGAGGCCGGATTTCCTTTCGATTGACACAGTTAATTATGAGTATGACTAAACAGGGATGAATTTGCTGAGTGAATATGACTAAATTAAGGGTGGTGCATCCTTGAAGGTGGGCAGTGTTGACTGTACTGGAAACCGAAAGCAGATAAAAAAACGTTATTTGGTTTGTTCAGCCCTCCTGCTGTCCAGCCACGTTTTTTGCATAACATGAGGAAAAGTGTAATTAATGAAATATACAAATGTTATGGAGTGTATTTTAGGAAGGAAGGAAGGAAGGAACTGAGGATGTTTGCAGGGTGCTGCTCTGACTGACACCTGTCATTGCAGGTTTAAACATTACAGCCACCTCTTTAGTTTTAAGACCATGGTGTGTTGCAGACTCATGTTTGAGCACTTCCGCTGTTAGATGATACAAACATAATGGTAGCTAGTAGTAGTAAAGGAATGTGGCTGCTTCTCTCCCCCCTGAGCACGGCTCTAATACCGATGGAGTAAAAGCCCTGGAAATGACACGGAGCTCTAGGGGCAGACGCCAGCCCCTCGTGTGAATGGTGTTGGGGGTGGGTTTGGATAGTATTGCTGTGGCCAAAGGGAAATCAGCAGTTATGAACAACGTGTGCAAAAGTGAGGAGGGAGTGAAAGGAGGGAGGGAGGGAGGGAGGGGAAAGAAGTGGGAGGGGGCGAGGGAAGTTGTTTACTACGTCCCCTGCCTGCTCTTCCATTTCTTAAGGTTGTTCCCTCCTAGATATTGATTCTCCTGTTTTTCCTTTTAAAATTCTGACAGTTGTTTATGTTTTATATTTATATGCCTTTCTACTTTAAAGCAGCAGTGTGTAGAAGTGGACCAAATATGATTTAAAAAAAAGTTATTTTTATAAAACGGTCACTATATCCTGACAGTTAGTGCATGAGACAGCTAATATGAAAGAAATCATGTGCCTCTGTGTCCTCCGTTGTCCTCCGGTGCTCCTAATGGCATCTGCAAGATTTCACAGACCCAAGGGAAACAACCAGTCAGAGCTGATCTGGAGCCTGCCGTCTCTGAGCAGCTGTCAATCACTCGCAAACTCCGATCAAACGGTCAAACTAGGCAGCGCTGCTCAAATATGAATCAATATTCTGTTACTGTAATGCCTATTTCTCGCCTCAAATGTTTTCTGAAACATCTTGTAGTGTACTGTTTAGCTGTAAAATGAGAACGTTTGTGACCCGGCAGCCATGTTGAGATCAGTTGAGGAAATACCAAGCAGCGTCCACCAGTCGCAGCAAACATAGGAACGCTCTCTCTCTGAAATGACCTGGGATTGGCCAAAGTCTCCCGTCACGGGCTAGATTTTTTAAAGCCTGACAACTGCCATGAGGAGGTGCAGAAGACAAGTTTTCTCTCAGAACTCATTACAATACGCTGAAAGGTTATTATGGGATTTTTGCCCAATTATTTAAAAAATATTGTGCTTACTGCAGGTTTAACTCGTGGTTATTTCTCCGAAAGTAAAAGCAGACAGAAGGCATGATTGATATCTGTCTTTAAAACCAGTAGCGCTATCATTCTCCTGTATGACTGTACAAATCGAAATGACTGCAGAATAGTGTCAACTGCTTTGTTAATACAAAAGTACCTAGATGCTAAACATGAAAATGAGACATGCTATAGTGTTTCGGCTTATCAGTCAGAAAATTAGAAAGCGATTCGGGACCAGTGTCAGATCATTTACAGGAGAACAAGTGTCAGTAAATGACCTCGCTTAGCTTGTTAGAGGTGAGAGGAATGTTTTGACTCTCCGGGCGGCTCTTCTCTAGATTTGTGTCAGTAGCCTCTCACAGAGTTAGGTACTACTGTAGTGGCTTATTTTTGGCATAGCTGCTGTCAGGCAGCGGAAGCAGCTCGTATCACTGCGAGCGCTTAGTATAAAAGAATGAGGAGAGCATTTGTCACTCTGTGAGAGAAGGACACAGGGAACGGAGTTGGGGGGTGGGAGGGATGGTGGGTGAAATGTGTTTTTGATTAAAGTAAGAACACAGTGACTTTAGTTTGTGTGCCGTTACTACGGCTTTCCAAGTTGGAGAAATAGAGTAGGGAGAGGACGGAAAAGCTTAAAGAAAACGGTGAAAGAACACAGAGATTGATGGAGTGTTAAAGAAAAGAGGGAGGTGTGATTCGAGCATGGTATGCGTAGCGAGGAGGAGTCTGCAGTTTTGAGGCGAAATGGAGTGAGTAATTGAAGTAAACACAGAAAAGAGGGCGTGGGGGGGGAACTACAGGCCAGACTCCAAAAAAATCGGCCTGCGTTTACAGTGTGGTTCAACAAAAAAAGAAATCTCTACTACTGTTTTCCACAGTCGTAATCCAAAACAAACACGGTCTAAGACTCTGTGTAGGGTAGATTTCTTTTTTTCTCTTTCTCTCGGTGTGACACTTTAGCGATGTGTCGACTTGTATGACTTTCCTCAGGCTCCATTAAGTGGCTCCTTTAGTGCTCTCCACTAATGTAGGGCGCAGAGAAACCGCCGGCACGTTGACGCTCTATCACTCACTCTCAGTTGCTGCTGGCGAAGGCTGGGAAAGGCGGCCGGATCCTCTGTCTGGTCCCAGAGGGCCCAATGTGCTGAGGTCACAGTTCTGAATTGCCTCCAAATGACTTCACCCAGAGAAAGCACCTGCTTGGGGGCGAATCCGCATTAAATCACTCAGTGACCACAGGGAGCCATAGACAACTTCATTGAATTGGGCTGTCCTCTAAGGAGCACAATTAAGAAACATGCTGTTCTCTGCCGCTGCTGTGCTAACTTAGCATATGAGCACCCGTTTCCACTACAACTAATGAGGGAACCTAAGGGATTGCTCATTTGGCGTCTTGTCCTCTAACACCTCGGAAAGATGTGGCAGCACTGTGGGATTAACTATTGACTCTGTCTGGACCTTTTGGGCTTTGTAGTTCTCAGGTGGACAATTCATTGTCCTTGAGCCTAAGGTTACATCTCTCAGGTAGAAGAACCATGGCTGTGTAAATAGGTCACAGATTGTTATAGGCTGTGAGGACGAACACACCATAAAAAGTCACCCAGACAGGATGAAGGACAGCCTCCAGCCAAGTAGATGATAAAAATTGTTGCCCTCCGTCTGCATTCCACCATCATTCATTATAAGACATTTTATACTTCTCAGTTGCAGGGCGCTGTTTAAAACTGTCACTGTTTGGTTGATGTTCTGTGTTGCGGTGACTAATGTGGAATTTGTTTTCTCCCCCCTCCGCCCTCCTTTTCCTTCTCTCTCTCTCTCTCTCTCTCTCTCTCTCTCTCTGCTCTACCTGTCCTTACTCCAACAGTTGAAGGACGGAGAAAGAGGGCTGGACTGCCGAGGAAGGGACAGAAGCCATCTCAAAACAAGGAGAGCTTCACCCTCACCGTTATCCCCCTCCCCCCTTTTTCCCCCTCAACCCCTATCCCACCCCCCCAACAAAAACTCTACCTGGTATCCACAACATCCCCTCCCTAGTGCACCTCGTAAAGTTCCGATGGATTCGAAAAATCAAGTGGGAGCTGCGACTCCACCCCCTCCTCTCTCTGGTGTACCCTCAGGGGAGCGAGAGAAGGAGGGAGGGGGTGGAAAGAAAGAGGAAGAGGATGAGAAGAAGAGAGACAGAGAGAAGGAGGGAGCCGCCGCCGTCTCTGCTGGCGCAGGAGGGGCCGGAGCGAGCGGTCCGGGAGGCGCCGGCGGCGACCAGTCCCATTTCTCCATCAAAGAGAGCAGCCTGTCTGAAGGCAATGTCAAGCTTAAGATTGGCCTTCAAGCGAAACGCATGAAGAAGCCCCCTAAGATCTTGGAGAATTACGTGTGCCGACCGGCCATCAGAGCCACCGTGAGGCACACGGGGCGTGGAGGAGGCGGTGCCCGGGGAAACCGTGCGGTGGCTACAGGTGATGGGGCAGGTGTTCAGAACCAGAGTCCTTCACAAGGCAGGGAGAAAGACAAGGAGAAGAGTCCCAGTGTCAACAGACCAGCCTCATCATCTTCATCAACCCCCTCGGCTAAAGCTCCTACGCCACCTCCTCCTGCTCCTCCTCCCGCCAGCACTACCACCCTGTCACCCTCCCAAGTGAATGGGAGCGCTCCGGCAAAAAGGGTAAGGAGGGAGAACAGTCAATTTATGTATTTTGATTCAGCAACGGATTCACACTCAGCCAGCATGTTCACTGTATTATATTTATTTTGTTTACATTCACCTTACTTCCTTAAATGTTATTAGTCAGTCGTCAGTAAGGCAGTGGTCCACAAAAAGGTTATTGTAGTAATCACCATGTTATTGCACAGATAAAGAGCAGAGCATAAATTGTTCTTTAGTCCTCTTTGTTTTCTCTGTTTGCCTGTCCCTATTCATCATGCACCGCCCCCTCCAATCTCCCTCCGTCTGTGTCGTCTATATCCTCTGTTTCTGCACAGCCACGTCCTCTCCACCCCCCCTCCCCTGCGTGACCCCTATGCTAGCTCTCCCTCTCTGTCCCCAATCTGACCCTGATGAGTGTTATTGAGTTGAGTGTAACTTCCCCCTTGGGCATGCCCGGGGAGCAGCAGACAGAAAATCTTATCAATGAATTGCAGTTTGTAAAAGGGATATAGAAACCTATTTCTGATTGATAGTTTACATCTAGCTGGGGGTGTCTGTTTAGATGTGTTGGGTTCAGTGGCATCGGCACCGTAGCAGCTCTCAAATTTGTCATTAGATATCAGCTTGGGCTGTCAATTGATTCAAATATTTAATTGTGATTAATCACATGATTGTCCATAGTTAATCATGATTAATTGCACATTTTTATCCGTTCAAAATGTTCCTTAAAGAGAGATTTGTCAGGTATTTAATGCTCTTATCAACATGGGAGTGGGCAAATATGCTGCTTTATGCAAATGTATGTATATATTTATTATTGGAAATCAATTAACAACACAAAACAATGACATTTGTTGTCCAGAAACCCTCACTACTATATACTATAGTATGATACTGCATTTAGCATAAAAATATGCTTAAACTACGCAAACTCAAGCCCAACAGGCAACAACAGCTGTCAGTGTGCTGACTTGACTATGACTTGCCCCAAACTGCATGTGATTATCATAAAGTGGGCATGTCTGTAAAGGGGAGACTCGTGGGTACCCATAGAAAACCATTTTCATTCACATATCTTGAGGTCAAATGTCAAGGGACCCCTTTGAAAATGGCCATGAGAGTTTTTCCTCGCCAAAATTTAGCATAAGTTTGCAGCGTTATTTAACCTCTTTTGCGACAAGCTAGTATGATATGGTTGGTACCAATGGATTCCTCAGGTTTTTCTAGTTCCATATGATGCTGATTGTGTTCTAGAAAAAACTGTATTCATACATCCATGTAATTTAGAAATTAGACAGTGTATTTCTTAACTGTAATAATTAAATTATTCCTCCTAACCACCTATTAGTTCTTGTTAATAACGTGCCATCTCATTCTTTTTTTTCATTTTGCAGGGTTCACCAAAGACAGATTGCAAGTCTGAGACAAAGCCAGATGCGAAAGCAGCCACCACCACATCTGAGAGACCCCTTAACCTTCACCGCCCTCCGCCAGACAGCAAAACACATCCCTCTGGGAAGAAAACACCAACTCCACAACCCAACCCCCGAACGTCTTCACCTTCTCCACCACTACCTGCGTCAAAAGAACCCAGCTTTGACGCTGTTAAACCTCCTCAATACAACTACAGCACTGAAAGTCAGAGAGACAAGGACAAGGGTGTTCAAAATTGGGGAGCGCCCACAGTCACTGAGAAATTAGCTCAACTCATAGCGACTTGCCCGCCATCGAAGACCCCTAAGCCAGCAAAACCTGCAAAGATGGACCCCGCTCCTCCTCTCCCAAACTCAGGCTTCATGGCCCCCACAGCCAAGCAGCGAGACAGAGCTATGGCCAACAGGAACACATATTCAAGAATGGTACACCTTTCTCCACCACCTCCCGTATCGCGGCCACCTGGTCGGCCCTATGGTTCTAGGAACAGAGACAGTGTTATGGAAAATTCACCCTCCCTAACACCACTGAGGCAGGAATACACAGAGGGGTCGGAGAAAGCTAGTAGCAGCAGCGGTAACAGCATCAGCAACAGCAGCAGTCGCAGCAGCAGCCCAGCACTCACCTACGGCAATAACCGCCTGTCAGCAATGTCAAAGGACAGCAGCAACGACAACAGTAGCATTTCTAAGCCACAGTCACGTCCAGCTCACTGCCTACCCCACAACACATCGTCGCCATCTTGTCCCATTTCATCCTCTTCCACCGCCTCAGTTGAGCAGAGGACAGTGAGTGCAGTGAGTCACCTGGGCTCCCCTGCTCCCTCACAAGGACACCACGCTCGAGAGAGTCCTGCCTTGGCAGAGGAGAGCAGTGCAAGTGAGAGGGAGCAGGACAGCGACAGCCCAAGAGACTTAACTAAGTGCCCTCCTGCAACAGGAACAGGAAAGCCAGAAGGAAAAGACAAGGGGGCTAGTAATCAGTCACTACGAGTTGAGAGGGGGAAGAGCTCTAGTCCAAGTAAGCGCAGTCCCAATCGGGATAGTAGCCGACCCGGTCGGACTTGCAGTCCCTCGGAGCCTTTAAGACAAAGGGCATCTCCTTCACCGGAGCCAGATGATGACGAAAGCCCACTAACGCCTCTTAGAGATGATTCCCCTGATTCATCTATAGACTCGCCAGCAGAGCAGGACAGCAAACCCCTTAAAAAACGCAGGGGAAGGAAACCCCGCTGGGGCCGTATTATGAGCAAGGGTCAAAGAATAGGCCAGGACAGTCCCTTCGACCAGAGCAAAACCATCTTGCCTTTATCTTCATGCTTGGAAACGGCGTCACCGCCGGCTAAGAGACCTGTGGGCAGGCCTCCAAACCCAAATAAGGTCAAACCAAATCCTGTGCCACAAAGTCCACCGTCAAAGCTCTTCTCTTCCCAGCCTAAGAAAAGGGGAAGGCCGAAGTCCAAAATGCCAAGGCTTGACGCTCCGGCCCGTGGGTGCCTTCCTAACAAGCTGGCCCCCTCCAAGGTTTTTTCATCTTTAATGAAGTCCAAAGAAGAGCAGGACCCCCCTGTTCTTCACCCAGAGGTGGACCTGAACCCCCCTAAACCTATACCTAGAAAACGTGGACGCCCTAAGCGCCTTCCTCCCACCTTACCCCAGGAGGGTCAGCCCCCCACGTTGGCTCCAGAGGCAGGGGACGCGGGAGATAAACGGTTCCGCAGCAAAGGAAATGGGCAGCTTATTATGAAAACTATCATAGGCAAGATCAATAAGATGAAAAGTATGAAAAGGAAGCGTATTCTCAGTCAAATCTTGTTAGGCCCAAGACCAGAAGACCCCCCTAAATGCACCACCACTGGGGTGGTTGGCAATGTGGAATCTGCAACCCAATCATTGTCCTCCTTGGCTGCTTCTTTTGGGGGGAAACTTGGGCCACAAATTAATGTCAGTAAAAAGGGCACAATATATATGGGTAAGAGGAGAGGCCGTAAACCAAAATCAGCGACTAATTCCACAGCTACAACGCCACCACCAGAACCCTTCCTATCCCCAAACACCACTTCCCCTCTCCATCACCACCAATCACAGTCCCAGCAACAGCACCAGCTCTCCTCTTCCGAGGTCTTTCCCTCCCCCTCCCTCTCGCAGTCTAGCGGAGGCCACAGTCCCATCAGCGATGCCAGCTTTGTAGAGCCAGGTTCAGTGCACTTTGCAGGTCACTCTCACTACTCAAACCCCCATCACAGCCACAACACGTTCTCCTTCCCTCCCCCAACCTTTTCAGCCCCTAATCCTCGCAACCCAGGGTTGGGCTCAACGTCGTCATCTATGGCCACAGCAGCTTCCCAGAAAAAGTCATCTTGCCGTGGATACCATCACCACCACCACCATTACAGGCAGCACTACCATTATCATAAGCTTTCCCCTCCCAGACCGCTCCATCCCACCTCCCCTGCACCCCTCAGTGAGCTAAAAGAAGCCACTCCGTCACCAGTCAGTGAGTCACACAGTGAGGAGACCGTGCCCAGTGACAGTGGTATAGGAACGGACAATAACAGCACCTCTGACCGCGGCGAGAAAGCTGGAGGCGCGGGTGGCTTGGGTGCAATTGGGCTGCCACCTGGGATGGGCAGTGGATTATTAATGCCGGGGGTCATCGGTTCAGCTATGGGTCCAGGGGTGGGCCTTAATTCCAGAGGCAGGCGGCGTCACTCCGCTGTGCTTATGGAGCATCCCTCACCCTCTCCGTCACCCCACGGGGCAAGGTCATCACCCGACCCCAGGAGACCTCACCCAGCAGCTCCCGTCTCCTCCTTAATAGGACACAAGGAGAAACATAAGCACAAGTGCAAACGCCGCAGCCATGGGTGCCCTGGCTATGACAAGTTAAAGAGACAGAAAAGGAAACGCAAGAAGAAGTACTTGCAGCTGCGTTCCCGGCGGCACGACCCAGACTTTCTTGCTGAGCTGGAAGAGATTGTCGCGAGACTGAGTGAAATACGGATAGCACACCGCACCACAGGGCACCGGCTCGGCAGTGGGATAGGCATAGCAGCGGGAACAAGTAGAGTGCCAGGAGTGGGGAGCAGAGCCGGTGGTGGCATAGGAGGCACAGGCGGCCCTCCTCCACATCATTATGTCCACAGGGACCTCCTGCCTACAATCTTCAGGGTTAACTTCGGCAGCTTCTACTCCCATCCTGCATACTCCTGTGACCCATTGCACTATGTTCGTAAACCAGACATGAAGAAGAAACGTGGACGGCCTCCCAAACTGAGGGAGTCCATGTCTGAGGTTCCCTTTGTACCCGGGCTTGGATTCCCGCTCTCCAGTGGAGGCTTCTACCACCCCTCCTACAGCGTTCCCTACTCCTCTGGGCCCCTGGGTTTGGGCTATTACAGAGGCTTTCCTCCAGCTAGCGCTCTGTATCCTCACCCACACCACCAGCCACCCCACACAGCACCATCCCACCACTCTCACCACTCGCCGTCTTTCCCCCCTCCTCCCCCGACATCTTACATGCACCATCACCACCCTTCACATCTCCTGCTGAACCCCTCTAAATTTCACAAGAAAAAACATAAGCTGCTTAGGCAGGAGTACCTGGGAGGAGGAAGGTCACCTGTCCTGTATCCACCCATGTCCTCTGAGCTTTCCTTCAACTGGCACCACAAACACAAACACAGACACAAACACAGAGAGCGCTGTGCCGAGGAGGACAGGGAGGAAGCGGCAAGAGGAGGATCAGCGAGCCGAGCAAGTGCAGGGATTTCTGACAGCGGAGCATCAGGGAAAGGGGAGCGAGTGGTCAGTTTAGGAATGGCAGAGTCTTTACAACGATGCCGTTTCGGACGAGACACCTCCAGCGCCGGCGCCAGCAAGCAAGCTCCTTCCACTTCCGCCAACTCCCCTTCTTCTTCATCATCCTCATCTGCAGAAAGGTACAAGCGCAAAGAGAGCTCCATGTCCTGTCTAGGCCCCTCCAGACTTGCACTGGGTAGCAGCTCAAAAGGCCACCACCCTGTAGAGTCCTGGTTCAGGATGGGCAGCTCTAAGGCAGACTACTCTAAGCTTTCACGGAGTCACGTGGCACCCGGCCAGGGTCCCTTCACAGAAGGACGGGCCGAAGACCCAGCAGGCCTCTCAGACAGCGAGGACGAGGAGCCGCTCAGCCCCACGGAGGATGTAGAACCCGGAGCCCACGATTCTCCAAACCTTACAAATCTGTTTGCCTCTGCTCTCACCCGCACTACGCTGAAGGGGGGCAGGAGCAGAAAGACTGAGGTAGTCGCAGAGAGCTCCGGCTTCTCCCGCATGGACCGGCCGATGAGGAAGGACCGCTCCACATCAGCAGAAAGGAGAGAGTTAGGTAAGTCTAATTCGGTTGAATTTATTTGTAAAGGTATGAATGCATGTATGAATGGGCTGCCTACAACAGAGCATCCACTGATATATAGGTTACAAAAGCATCTGCATAGTTCATTTTAATAAAGAAAAGACTGTATGGTAACCAGTAACAATAGCAGCAGGGAGCTATTTGAATCCAATATCGTTCATGTAGCCTATACGCTTTTGTGTTTGACGAGCCATTTAGCACTTTTGACCCAAATTAAATTTGACATTGTTAAAGGTTATTGGAGTCAATTGTGCACCAAATTCATTTTCCAAAAATAGTTCTGTGCACGCAGTTGTATCAAGAATCCTGTAACTGAGTATGATTGGCTGATGTCTGATTAGCTTTATGGCTTGGCACAGCTATGGTCAAACTGGCACAGCGTGCAATCAATTAGATCCAGCACTGGTTCCAGGACTATGTATTTGGGCAATAGCCGTTGCAGACATTGCCATATGGCACAGCAAGTGGGCTCTCAGAGCTTGCTTGATCTCTGCTCAGTGAAGCCTGAAAATCCTTCATAGTGCTGAGAAGTTGTGTAGTGGTTACAACTGGAACCATCCATACCTCAGTCGTGGTTAGATCAAACATCACTAGAAAATTATCTGTTCTGTCTCTTCAGCCCTCTCAGCTGTCTCCCATCTGTACAGAGAAAACACTAAGTGAAATGGACCTTTTATTTTAGTGAAAAAAATTCCTCTTGAAAGACGGTGACATCCCCTGTGCGTACACACTGTCTGACATTTGGTAGCTCTTACTAGTGGTTACGGGCTTGGCACAAAAAAAAGCATGCGTAATGACTTAAACTGGCTCCTCTGCGAGTGTGGATGGCCGCAGTTGGCCACAGTTGATATAGCATTCCTGCCAGAGCAAAAGGGGGTGGAGTGTTTTGTTAACATGCTATATTTAGGAGACATTTCCCTCAAAAGCCCACAGTGTGAGGCCTCGTGCTATCCTTCAGCACAGCCAGCACCTGGGCTGAGCTAACGTTGCTGATGTAAGACATAGTGACTCCGAATGTCCCCTGACAAAGACTGATGTGCTTGTGTGTCTCTGTGCACCGGTAAGGTGGGTGTTAGTAAGTGAGATGGGAAGGCTGTAAAGTCCCTGTTGAGGCAGCATGGTGCAGTTCAAAGCACGCCAGGGTAATCCTGGATTAGAGCTCAGGACCTGGGGTCAACCAACGGTCGCAGACTGTGAAGGTAGAGGAGGCCAAAGGTGGTTACTGGGCTGGCACACAAGACAAGTGGGGATTGATGGAAGAAAACAGATGCATACTGACTGAAGAGTATGGATTGAGAGTGATATGCAGGTATTTTAAACGTAGATTTTATTGCAGTATCAGCTGGGCGATATGGAGAAAATTAAATATCACAATATTTTTTACCAAATACCTCAAGATCAATATTGTGATGATATTGTATGGTTGACTATTGGTGCTTCCCAAAATATTTACACAATGAGGTTTTTGATAAATAATCATCAGTAATGTATATATAATAATGACTAAGTGGGTAACGACAAATAATAGAACAGCTAGAACAGTCTGTTAAGTTCAGAAAATTACATCACTTTATTGTAATGCACCCGTTAAAACCACTTATGCCATATTACTATATCCAAATTCTAAGATGATATCTAGTCTCATATCACGATACTGATATAATAACGATATGTTGCCCAGCCCGAGTATGCTGTGCGGTTGCACTGGCCTTTCTGTTGTTTTTTTTTTCCCCCTGGTGTGTCACGTTCAACGTCACGAACACGCAGGGTTAGTAAACGGTAAAATGTCACAGTGGTTACTTCTTTTTATATATTGGTTTAATATTCAGTCTCTTGTTTAAACTCTCAAACCAGAGTTGGTGATTGTTGTAAAAGTGGAAAGACTAGCAAAGATGGTTTTGATGAGTTTTATTTTGCTTTCATCATTTGAGTGAAGTGTGTTTCATGATGATCAATGGGGTAAAATTACTGTTCTCTGACTGAAGTCTGGTGGCTTTGAGGAGAGCATATTAATTGTGTGTTAATCAATTATAATAATTGTCCAAATCCCTGTTGATTTTATTTATTATATATTCAACTTGCATCACATAGCATCGCTCCGGAAAAGGGGCGGAGAGTAGCATGTTCACCAGGTTGTCATGTTTCCATCACTGGCGATCTGAGCTAGAGCAGATAAATACTTGTGAATCCATTTGTCCCGGGAATAAATGCCGATTGTAACCTTCCCCACTAAAGACAAAAGCCAGATGTTTGTGTTTTTTTGCCCAATAGGAAAGGGGCTTCAGGAAGAACAAAGATAAGGTGTAGCATAAAAGAGAAGGTGTGAATTTTAAGTGGATTTCCTCGTCAACAAAAGAAAATGCAAATAAATGTTTGTTTCTGTCAACTACTGTTAAAGTAAGCCATATTCAACCTGGATGACCACCTGTTGCATGATAACCCATCATGACCGCATGCCAAGCTGTTCACACAACACAGGGGGATGGGGCAGTGGTCGTGCTATGTTTAAAACTGTTGTTCTCTCTGATAAGCTAGTTAATCGGTCATCCCACTTTGACCCCGTCTAACCCTGTGACTGGGATCACATGGGTGGGCTCACTTTTGTGGGTCGCTGAACATGAGACAACCCTCTTTCACTGAGCCTGATGGTGTTGACAGACGTATACCAGTAATATAACTAGTATAGTATAGATGTATTAAACTAAATAGATATTATTTTTAATGATTTAGTCTGTTACAGTTGCTTTTTTGCAACTTTTTGTAATATTTAGTATCCTTTTGAATGTGTGGCATTTCGGTTTAAAATCCATTAAAAATGAAACATTTACATGGAAACTTTTTTAATGTGTGCCAAAAACAGTGAAAGAATGAGGAGTACGGTTAAGGAATAACACTTATTTCTTTGTCGACTGAAAGAGGGGTAATTGGAGTGTAAAGATGGAAAATGAATGTAGAATAAATGGAGTGAGGAAAAGGCGGTCACAGTTCTTGGAAGACGAGGATGAGAGAATGAGGATGTGAGATGAATTAAAAGAAGTTGAAATATAGAGGGAAGAAGGGTTTTCTTAGGTCAGGCAAGAGGAGGAAGGAGAGAGAGGAAGTCAGGATGATGAGGGAGTGGAGAACAATGTTAATGAGGAAAAAGACAAGAAGAGGAAAGAGGAAGATGTGTGGAAAGTGAAGCAGAGTCTTGTATGTCAAAGGATGGGAAGTTGAAAGTAGAAAGAGGAAAGTGTGGATGACGAGGTTGAAATATGAGTTTAAGAATAATGTAAATAAGGAGAGAATATTTGAAGAAAGATGTGAGAATGGAAAGTGATGTAAAGCATCAAGAGGAGAGTTAGAGAAAATGAAGAGCGACTGAGAGATGGAAAACTACTCTATGTGCACTCTGTGACCACTTTTACCATTGAATTCTTGTTACAAATACCAGCCTGGCAGGGATAATATGCTCTTTTATGGTGTGTTGGCAATTACTTGTTGTTAGAGGTGTGAAGCTCTGTCAAACCAATCTAACGGTTGACTCCAGGTGGCTTGATGGTGGTTTCCTCCATTTTAATGTCTCTTTTAATGCCTCAGCAGCTCCAAATTGTTGTAAAAGTAGTAATTAATAAACATCAGTGATGGACTACTTTGTCATACAGCTTAGGGATAGCCACAGGACAGTATCACACAGTTTGTTTACTGTCTTAGCTGTCCTAATACCACTTACAAATGCTAAGAATTGCCAGGAATGTGTGCTTTGATACCCAGTTCTAAATATGCAGTATTAATTTTCTCTTCTTCTTTGACTAGGGTCATCATCAGGTATCCAGACGAGAGGTGTCGCCCTCTCGACCCCCGAAGGGCCCGAAGGATCCATGCACCACCGGCAGCAGCATCATCACCAACCTTCACTGTTTCACTCCCACGGCTCTGCTTCCTCCTCCTCCTGCCGCTCCCCCTCTAAGGACTGTTGCCTGGATGCCTCCTTGCCCCACCACTCCCACCGGGCGCAGCCATCCAAACACAGCCTGCACCACGTTAACAAGATCCTGCGTGCTAAGAAGCTGCAGAGACAGGCTCGCACGGGAAACAACGTGGTGAAGAAGAGGGGCCCCGGGCGTCCCAGGAAACACCCATTACCCTCCCCTCCGCCATCCCCGCCACCAGTGGTCGAGTTGAATCAGACCCGGCACAGGGACAGAGGGGCGGAGCGGCCAGCAGGGGGCCGAGGGCGGGAGGGGGACACTGTCACAGATGCCATTGAGGCGGTAGTCCAGGGCCAGCGCAGAAAGAGTCAAAAGAGGAAGCACTGGGATGGGGATGAGGAAGAAGAAGAAGAGGAGGAAGAAGAGGACGGGGAGGTAGTGGAGACTGAGGAGCGATTGCCGGACAGAGAGGAGAACCTGGGCAACCTGGTAGCAAGGTCCAGAACTGGGACAGGAAGAAGCTGGCTCACCCAGGACGAGCTCCAGCACTTTCGCGGGTAAGCATATTTTCACCACACTGTTGCACATTAAACCTTAAAGCCTCAGCTGTGGGACGCTGACACAGATTTACACCGAGTATTAATATTAGGATTCACTGCTGGTATATAAAGGAACATTTATCAAATCCAGTCGTCACTAGAAACCAAGTCATGGTTCTATTTTTAGCTCAATGGAAAGCAAGCCAGATGGCCACAGCTCCCCGGAACGCCCAGGCACCGTCTCCCGGGAACAAGCTCCGCCCATTCCCATAACCAGCCAACGGGAGAAGAGAGCAGCCAGACCTCCAAAGAAGAAGTTTCAGAAGGCGGGACTTTACTCTGATGTGTACAAGACCGAAGAGTGAGTTGCAAAAGAAATCTTAAACTAAATCTTCTGATAGTGATGTTTATTTTAGATGTCGATGCAACATAAACAATTCTTCTGGAGTGCTGGTGAACTGCTTTAACATTTTATCATTTCTATTCCGCACCTTGTAGCCCCCGGAGTCAGCTTCTGCAGCTAAAGAAAGAGAAGCTTGAATACATACCTGGGGAACATGAGCATGGATTGTTTCCATCTCCGATACATGTTGGTGAGTCTCAAATCCTTTTCAGTGCACCTTCCTATTTTTAAAACACAGGATTTCAACATGTAATTATGACCAAATTAAAGAGGACCTATCATGCTTATTTTCAGGTGCATAATAGTATTTGGGGTTTTTACTAAAACATGTTTACATGCTTTAATTGAAAAAAAAAAACAAAAAAAAAAACATTATTTTTCTCATGCCAGCTGTGCTGCAGAAACTCTTTTCAACCTCTGTCTGAAACGCTCTGTTTGAGCTCCTGTCCCCCCCCCATCTCGAAAAGCCCAGTCTGCTCTGATTGGTCAACTGAACCAAACTCTTTGGACTCTACTTTAGCTCTGCTCTAACTAGCTTTGTTTGAAGGTGTGCCAAACTAGCCGTTAGGCAGGTATTATGCAAATGTGTTACTTGGTGACATCACCACATTACGGAAGAAAAGGCGTGACTTCAAGCGAGGCGTTTCAGGCAGTTCAGGAGCAGTGTTTCTGTGGCTTTGGGCTTTGTAACTTTGCAGACCTTTTACATGCACAAAAATACAATATAGCACACTAAAGGAAAGGGGAAAAGCATAATAGGTCGTCTTTAACTGACCATTCTTTTAAAACACTTCACAAATCTTACGTTATTTATGTTTTCTATTGCTGTTAAATGTTGGATGACATCAGTCATAGTCATGCAGAGGTCATGCATTGGCTCTTCTCATGAAGTGAGATTAGTTGTTTTTTGCTGACTAAAAGCCACAACAGCTCTTTCTACTTTAGCCCTTGTTCTAGATTTGAAGAGCTTCTGAGGTGACTCATCTCCAGATAATTCAGTAAACCTTTTTCTAGGAACAGGACCCTTCCCTTTTAGTCACCACTATAGGGCTATAGTTTCAGCTATGATTAGGTGAAAAACACAACATGTTTCATCAAGAGGTCGAACTTCTCGTTTCCATACAGTACGTGACTATAAATGTGATCTATGTACATGGTCAGAAATTGCTTCCTTCTTCTCTTACGTTTCAATTTTATTTTCCCTTGCCTTGTTTCTTTCAGGGAAGTACCTGAGACAGAAGCGCATTGATTTCCAGTTGCCTTACGACATCTTGTGGCTGTGGAAACACGATCAGGTGATCAATCATGTCGAGCACTAAGTTGTTTTAGGGATTTCCCATGCTCACAGTAAATTACTGATGAGTAGTTTCAAACTGTACAGCCCCAGTCATGGCACACAGAAGTATTTGTTTCTGCCTTTAAATAACCTGTTTCTTGTGTTTCAGCTTTACAAGAGGCCAGATGTCCCCCTTTATAAAAAGATCAGATCAAGTGAGTGTCTGGCTTTGTTCCAATACTTCAGTCAGATTATAATTTGTAGCCTGATCAATGTATTTGCTTGCATTTCTTTGTTGTACTATGTTGGTTGCTTTGTAGTCCTTGTTATCAATGACATGTTTTGTTTGCAAAACAGGAATTAAAAATGCTTGATGCTTCCACTGCTGGTCACACTTCACCAGAGTGTCAATAACTGTATATGTAAATCGGTAATCCCCGTTTGTGTCACAGATGTCTACGTGGATGTGAAGCCTCTCTCTGGTTATGAAACAACTACATGCAGCTGTAGGCCGCGCGAGGATACGACTGAAAAAGGCTGCCTGGATGAATGTCTGAATAGGTAAAGACAAATCACAGTGTATAGTGGCGGCTTGTGACAGGTTTCCCATTGGAAATCTGATTATATTACAAAAATCAGTACTCGGGTTTAGTCGCGTTTGTTTATGAATGATGCCGTTTGTTTAGTAATGAAACAAAAGTGAATAGAGGGTAAACATGGTGTCAAGAGTCAGCCTCATTTAACTTTTTTTTTGTCATTGCCTATTTCCACAGGATGAGTTTTGCTGAGTGCTCTCCCAGCACCTGTCCATCTGGTGACCAGTGTGACAACCAGCACATCCAGAGACACGACTGGGTCCAGTGTCTGGAGCGATTCCGTGCGGAGGGCAAGGGTTGGGGCATCCGCACCAAGGAGACACTTCGCTCTGGACAGTTTATCATCGAGTACCTGGGAGAGGTGGTCAGCGAACAGGAGTTTAGGTGAGACAATCAGGTCACGTATTATGTATGCATGTGATTTTTAAGGTTGTAGCAGGCTCAGTTTTAAAGCTAGGGTGAAGATACTGGCATCATATGAAACTAGAAAACCTAAGGAATCCATTGGTACCAACCATGTCATTCTAGCTTGTCGCAAAGGAGGCTAAATAATGCTCCAGACTTCCGCTAAATTTTGGCGAGGAAAAACTTGGCATGGCCATTTTTAAAGGGGTCCCTTGACCTCTGACCTCAAGATATGTGAATGAAAATGGGTTCTATGGGTACCCACGAGTCTCCCCTTTACAGACATGCCCACTTTATGATAATCACATGCAGTTTGGGGCAAGTCATAGTCAAGTCAGCACACTGACACACTGACAGCTGTTGTTGCCTGTTGGGCTTGAGTTTGCCACGTTATGATTTAAGCATATTTTTATGCTAAATGCAATACTTGTGAAGGTTTCTGGACAACATATGTCATTGTTTTGTGTTGTTAATTGATTTCCAATAATAAATATATACATACATTTGCATAAAGCAGCATATTTGCCCACTCCCATGTTGATAAGAGTATTAAATACTTGACAAATCTTCCTTTAAGGTACATTTTGAACAGATAAAGAATGCGGGATTAATTTGCGTTTAATCGCGATTAACTATGGATAATCACGATTTAATACTTTAATCGTTTGACAGCCCTAATTCCTGTGCCTTATGTGGATGTCGGAAGATTTAGAATATTCTGCGTCTGTCTTTCTGCCTGTTTTACTTCCTCAGGACATAACTTATCTTGACATGAAAATGAATGAAAACCTCTTTTTAATCTCCCACTATCTCTCTCCTATCACATTTCAGGAGCCGTATGATGGAGCAGTACTTCTCCCACAGTGGCCAATACTGTCTGAACCTGGATAGCGGCATGGTGATCGACAGCTACAGAATGGGCAATGAGGCACGCTTCATAAACCACAGCTGTGAACCCAACTGTGAGATGCAGAAGTGGTGGGTGTCATGGCTGCTTTAAACCAGTTCGCTCCTGCTGTCCTTGTGGTGTTTTTGGGTTCTCACCAAAGCACAGATTTGGCTGAGCCTTTTCAGGCACAAGCATGAGCAGTTGTCACAAGTTGTTAAGGACGGATAATTGAGCCAGTCCTGGCATAAACTGTATTAGTTTGACTGATGACAAAGAAGGCATACTGCATGGTACCAACAAATATTAATTTCTCCCTTTTTTCTCCCCCTTTGGGGACACTTTACCACTTTTGTTTACATCCATGTTTATTAGCTTACAGTCTTCTTCTTCCCAATCTTTGTCGGCACATTTCAGCATATCTTAGCATGTTAGCGCCACATGTAGATCAGTGGAATAGTGTGACATCATTGGCATGACTTTGTATCGTGTCACATGTATGCATGCACATGCATGTGTGTCTGCGTGTGTGTGCACGAGACAAACAAAACGCGGAACCACTCATAGACCAACAGTTCTATGACTCTTAGGGGTGTCGCCATATACCGGACGATGATATTGACATCATGTCAAAGAGGACCTTTTGTGCGTTTTCCCCTTTCTTTTAGCGTGTTATATAGTTTTTTGTGCATGTAAAATGTCTGCAAAGTTACCAAGTCCACGCCAAAGGGAGTTACTCTCCACCACAGAAATACTGCTCCTGAGCTGCCTGAAACGCCTTGATTGAAGTCCCACCTTTTTTCTGTGACATGGTGATGTCACCAAGTAACACATTTGCATAATACCTGCCTAGCGTCTAGTACAGCACGCCCTCAAACAAAACACGTTAGAGCGGAAAATTTTACGAGAAAAATAAAGCGTCATTTTGAACCTTAAAGCATGTAAACGTGTTCGAGTAGAAACCCAAAATACAAGCATGCACCTGAAAATGAGCATCATAGGTCTTCTTTAAAAAATACACATTATAATATCGTGTAAATAATTCAGTACCTCTCAAATCGCCCTTTTGTACAGTTATGGTTACAGACTCTCTCTCCACCTCCCCACACTTGTATTTTGAGTGTAATTTATTTTCCAGAAACGAAGTTAAAGATGAATTTGACTGATAGTACTACATTTTCTATAATAATCGCGATAATATCGTTATTGTGAATTCTTTTGGCCACGATAATCACGTAGTGAAAGACTGATGTTGTGAGTCCTAGTGGCTCTACTAAAGGTCTAAAACTCCACAGGGAGCCTTTAAGGACGGTCAGGTGCATCAGCAGTCAGAGTATATTAAGGAGGCAGTTTTAAACAAGTGAAGCTGAGAATCTTCCTGGATTGTGGTTTGGAAGAGAGTAGAGTGGGAGAAGCTGATTGGAAAATGTTCCAGCTTGATAATCCAGCATTTTGTTTTCCAAATGCTTCCATCACTTACGGTTAACAAACTGGAAAATACCAGCCCATTACCTAAATAGTTTCACTTAATTGCTTTCTGTTTGTGCGCCTGATGGGTAATTTCTTACTCACTCGGCATGAGGCAAACTGAGTGTAGTGAAATCACCAGGAAGGAGAGAGAGATATTCATGTGCATAGTAATAATCATTCTGGTACGCTGCGATCCAAACAGAGACAAGCCCAGCCAAGCCACAAAAAGTCCTGCTTATTCCTGTTTGACTTGATTCTTGACTCATGTTAACAGATAATAGGGGTTTCAGTATTAGTAAACACACGTTCTAATGAATCCAGTCACTGTAAATCACCGTGTGTGTACTTGAATGTGAGCTTGTTTGTAGTGGTGTTAGATTCCATCTTTGTGGCAGAAATTCTTTGCTATATCTAGAGTTTTTTTTTAAAGTTGTGTGGATCTATTACAGATGTACAGTTAAACCCTCGAACCTGATAAGTAGCCACAGTGTTTGTTTGCCAATATCGGGTTGCCCTTGTTTGGGTATCTTACACAAGCTCTAAAAGGGACACGTGTAGCAGGTGCACTTCATTGTAAATGAGAAAGCTCTGCCTTGAAACCCCAACCTTATTAATGTGGTTGTGCTGTGGTAATCTGATGTGATCACCTCAGTCAGTCTCTGCCAGTGTTCAGAGACCTAAATGGCTTAAAGGCCTCGCACCATGCCAAAACAATTCACCGGTTTCCTGAGGGATTGTTCTCGCAGCATGGCTAAATCCACTGCAATCGGAGACCTGGCTGAGCCGACCTCCCTGTGCGTGACTTTTATAAGTGAGACCTACTTGGGATTTTCTTTAAGATGTGGTTTGCCTGTATATGGTAAAGCTGCAACACGTGTCAGCACAGTTTAGAGGGTTTGATTGTGGACTGCTAACGACCTCCGTAGAGTCCACTATCTTAACGGTACCCTCTGCCCTCCAGCACAGACCAGCTCGTAATCTAGGACACTGTATCGGTGTTTGTGTGTGTGACTGCCTGTGTGTGTAATGTAGAGTGGCTGGGCTGAAATAAAAGACTCCGCAAGGATGGAGGATTTTCAGCACAAAGCCTGACGAGTCATCCATCTTGTCACAGAAGAGAGATTACATGGAGCCGGGCCTTAGATACAGCTGTAGCGCCTGAAGACAATGCGCTGAACCAGCTTTTTGCCCCTATAGAAGGAATAAATTATCAAGTGGCTGGCAAACAGAATAGCGCGCTTTATTCTTAGAAGAATGGACGAAAAGCTGGAGCACAGCTTTCGTTTGGAGAAAGGGGGAAAATAGGGAGGACAAACGTGTTGAGCGGTTGCCAAATCGAGCAAATGAAAACCGGGCCAGTCCTCTTCTCTTTTTGACCCGATTTTGAAATGTATTCTAAAAGGGCTAGTTTAACATTGTTTTAAGTCGAGACAGAAACTTGATTTCAAACTTGACCAAAGGGGGATTATATAATTTTCTTACACCCCTCTTACGCAATGCTTGTTTCAGATGTTGTTTCTCTTTCCTTAGACAGGAAATCTTGACTTGAAACTAATATGATTTTCCATTACTTTTGAAGGTGAAGGTGAATTTATAACGCTCTTTAATGTGTTTTGATGCCTGTCGCATAATAACACCAGGGAATGTGTTTGAAAGTAACTTAATTTTTATTCTCCGTTGGCATTTTAGGGCTTTTGTGGTCATTTTAACTGATATTTCAATTGTGATGTGATTTGCAATATTAGTGGGAATAATCATTTTTACATAATTATTCTCATTTTCATTGAAAAACCTATTGAAATGATTATGGTGTGATTTTTGCAGATATCTGTACCAAACAAAGATGTTTTCTTAAGTCAGTAGAATATGATGTGTAGGTCAGGACATCTCTGCAGCACCACAATATTTAATTTAAAATGGTATTTTGACACATATTTCACCTTTTAAATAAAAATCATCTTGTGAAGGCTGCACCCACTCACTCTCGACCTCCCTGTGACTTCTCCCTCTTTCAGGTCTGTGAATGGGGTGTACAGAATAGGTCTCTTTGCTCTCAAGGACATCACCAGCGGCATTGAGCTCACCTACGACTACAACTTCCATTCCTTCAATACAGAAGAGCAGGTGAAGCACCAGCAACTATCTTTGACCTCCTTGTGGAATAACACTTTGGATATTTCATGTTCAGAGCTATCATCGTCCTTTTCTCACAACTCCTGGCTTTTCTTTTCCTCTACAGCAAGCGTGTAAGTGTGGCTCAGAGAGCTGCCGGGGCATCATCGGAGGGAAGAGCCAGCGTGTTAACGGCCTGCCTCCCAAGGCGGGAGGGACTCGGCGGCTGGGTCGACTCAAGGAGAAGAGGAAGTCCAAACACCAGCTCAAGAAACGAGTGAGTGATCAATGTACATAAAAAATGCTGAGAACGTGTGTTGGTGTCAGTTCACCCGCACTCAAGATCAGATAATACTTTTGTTAAAGAATAGCATTATAAAAAGTAGACATTTTCATTTCTGGAGAAAGTACACCTCAGAAAATGAGTCTAAAATGTTTTTCTTATGTACCCCAAAAGATACCACCATAAGGTTTAGCTTAACATTTCCTTTTTCATTGAAAGCTATAGCCTGTTATATAACTGAAGCTATTGCCTGGTTGATGAAAGTGTGGCAATGTCTTATTAAATATCAGGTGCAGTGTCTATGTAGGGCATGAATGTGTCTGTGTCTCAGAGGTACTCTTACTGGGCCACAAGGTGTCTAAAACAGTACCTCAGGGTATACTGTTGAATTAAGGGTGAATGGTATGACCACTTAAATATATGCTTCCAGCCATATACGTCATGGTTTTTACAAGAAATTGTCAAATTCTGATATAACTTGGAAATGAAAACAAGAGTAACGCGTAACTTCATAAGCTAAGGGGTGTTTTCCATTAAGCTGGGTGCTTTAACACCTGGGCTGTCCCCTCTTAGTTGATTAGTCATTTTTTATAACTTATTTCCAAGTAACTTATGAGCATATCTCTGGTAAACACAAGATTTAAAGTGGTGCTTTTGTGTGATTCTTTGTAAAGAAACTCTGTTTCACAGATCTGTCGATTAAATCAACTAATCGATTAGTCGAGTATTAGTCGACTAAGAATTTCTTTGGTTGAGGACGACCTTATTTAATACAACTTTCTTTACTTTCAGGAGGAAGAGTCGAGTGACAGCAACAAGTTTTACCCTCATCTCATGAAGCCCATGTCCAACAGAGAGAGGTAAACGCACACAAACACCAGCAATACATTATATATATTTTTCTATATATTTTTTGTCTCCCCCATATGTATTGGCCACTACCAGATTGCATTTTTAGCAGGTGCTTAAAGGGTTTAAGTTTTCACGTGCCTTTCTTAAAGGAATTTTGTTCTGTTGCTGACATTTCAGGTGTATTAGGTGACAATCTTCTTGACAAAGGGGTTTAAAAAATGCACATTTCCTTGATGATAGATGGTATGCTTGCACATTTCTGCATTCTTATCTGAAAATTTAATGCAAACTACGACTTGTTGTTGAAATATTTCAGTATAAAACAACTTTTGGTTAAATTTCTGAATTCATAATTAGTGCAAATAAATCAAACGAATGCAGTCGCTCTCAATCGATGTACTTTCTTAACGCAATGGTGTTACAGTATTTAAGATTTCAAGTGTGAGTTGATGTTAGCGCTCACAGACACACGCCGTCTTCACACTCGCTCTCTCCTCTCCCCCTCGATCATCAGGAACTTTGTGCTGAAGCACCGAGTGTTTCTCCTGAGGAACTGGGAGAAGATGAGGGAGAAACAGGAGCTGCTGAAGAGAGAGGGCGAGAGAGAGAGGGACGCCGGCAGCCTGTCCTTGTATACGCGCTGGGGAGGAGTGATCCGTGACGACGGCAACATTAAGTCAGGTGAGTGTACGGGCTTAAAGGTGTGAAGAGAACGTGATATAAATTAGAGAAAGCAAGAAAACTTGAGAAAAAGCTCTGTTTTGGTGGCTGCAGTTGAAGTGCATCTGGATGAACATGTTAACTAAGGCAACGCTGGAATGCACTTTTGAATGTAAATTTATTTTGTGAATTTATTTTCTAATGCAACTGAAACATAAGTGATCCGAAATGAAGTAAAACTGTAAAAACTTGATGCGTAATGCTCGTGCCCTGTTCCTAGACGTGTTCCTGACGCAGTTCTCGGCCCTGCAGACGTCCCGGTCGGTACGCACGCGGAGACTCGCCGCCGCTGAGGAAAACACAGAAGTCACACGCACTGCTCGCCTCGCACACATCTTCAAGGAGATTTGTGACATGATCACCAGCTACAAGGGTTAGTGTCTACATTGATATATATATACAGTATGTGCGCACACTGGTGTGTGTGTAGGCACCTTTCTATTGTGCTATTCTATTAAATAATCTCATTAGTATGACCTCTAGCCTGATCTAAACACATCTGTCAGTGGCTCTGATATCTAATACTCGCTGAATGATAAGGCTCTGTGATTGAAAAATGATGACAGGAATGTTATTCTTCCGTCTTCCCTCAGATTCAGCCGGCCAGACACTTGCTGCTCCGCTGGTGAACCTCCCATCCAGGAAGAGGTGAGAGTGTGTAAAAGCGCAGACCCGCATTTCGCCTGGTTCATTCATAATGTTTTACTGTTTTCCAGACAGCAGTGTGTTATCCGGTCCATCAGTGTTCAGCACCCACATAGTGTAACAGATTTATCTTGTGCCACACATTTCAGCCGTGACAGCCTGTACTTTGATTCTTGTCCAGTATTGATAGTAATCACTTTGAGTCAAAACAATAACAGCTCATTATTCTTCTTTGGCTACACGGTGCCAACGCTGTCATGGTCGGCCGCCACTGAGCCGTCCTTTAAAATCTCTAGAGACTCGAGGATTTATAAGCACCAAATGTTTTTAAATATTGTTTATGTTGTGGATGCTCAGACGTATCCATTTATAAAACGAATGGTTTTAAATGTTTTCTAACTAGATGTGCAGGAACTAATCCTGCTGGGGTTTTTTTGTGTGCCATCAGGAACAGCCAGTACTATGAGAAGGTGTCTGACCCTCTGGACCTGAGCACCATCGAGAAGCAAATCCTCACCGGCCACTACAAGACCGTTGAAGCGTTTGACACAGACATGCTCAAAGTGTTCCGCAATGCTGAGGTAGGCAGGTGTCCCATCAGTCACTAACATTGCTATTTGTGTCTGTTTACATACAGAATATATATATATATAATTTCATAGCTGTCAGTTGAGCCCTGTTGGGGCCTCTGGTGATTCCCACCTGTAGTCGATACCTTAAAGTTATTGAGTACCGATACCCAACCCTAGTAGTTAGTCATCAAAACTTACAGCCAGTGCTTCCTTATAGTAGTTGCTATAGCGTCTGTGTTTTAACAATCAGTGACATTAAGCCTTGCAAGCATTGCCATCCCCAGAGCAGAGACTTATTTTACTCTTTGAACCATCTCACAGGAACTAAATTTAGTCCCTTGTTCCTCTGGTTAAAGCTCAGTTTTAGATCCTGAGTTCTTCGAAATGATCTTGATCCCCTGGGAAAGTTCCTGCAGTGAAAACGTCCTATTAGCTGGTGCTGAAGGATAAACTCACTGCCAAGAGAGTCATCATCTGAAAATTATCTATCAAACTAAATGCTTAATCGATGCTATAGATCTTCTCTACCTGTCAGATTTATGTCAACAATCATTAGAAAGATCAGTATGATGATTGCATGACGGCTAAGGCTGCTGCAGCATCCAGCCTTCATCATTTAATAACACTTATCACAAGAACACTCGAGTCTCTCGAGTTTAATCCCTGATTCTAAGAGCCCAATCAATATCAAAAAGCCTCATCAAAATGATCATTCAAGGCTGTTACTGTGCAGCTCGAACACATTCTTCCTCCCACTCACTCAGTTCATTTCTTTCTTCCTGTCTCGCACACAAACGCCTCCCAAATGGGATATAACTTCATGACTGCTGATCCTCTGCGCACACGTTGCAGGCCCGTTTGATTTACATCTGTATAGCTTAGCAGTTTAAACAAGTGCCACTTGAAACCTCTCAGAGGAGCTTACTCTTCCAGTCGGAGAAGTCTGAAGTGGACGGCTAAATTCGATTCACCCTTCGGTCCTAAGACCCTGTTTGCCAGCCAAAAAAGCGTGAGGGGAATGTGTTTTATTGTTAAATTGAGAACTTTGAAATCTTGGCAGCTGCAAAGAGAGTTTTAAATGCATCTTTATGTGCATTCTTCTACCTTTTATGTATAGTATCTCTTTATGCTGTTAGTGTCTTGAGCTGTGTGTCAGAACACACAGATTCACAAAGATTATTTCCTGTAAATTGATTGTTTTGGGCAAAAAAAATAAAGCAGCTGCATTTACAACTTGTCTTGTTTTTCCCCACCAGAAATATTACGGCAGGAAGTCATCGGTCGGCAGGGACGTGTGTCGGCTGCGGAAAGCGTACTACAGCGCTCGTCACGAAGCCGCCGTGCAGATTGATGAGATCGTGGGCGAGACCGCCAGCGAGGCCGACAGCTCTGATTCGCTGGAGCGCGACCATGGCCACCACCACGGGGGAGGGGGGACGGGGTCCCACGACAAGGACGACGACGTCATCCGTTGCATCTGTGGAATGTACAAGGACGAAGGCCTGATGATCCAATGTGAAAAGTGCATGGTAAGAAGCGAGGTGGCAACCACACATGACTGAAAAAAGTGGGTGAAAAATGTATATTTATACCAGCACAGAAAGATAGATGGACTTCCCATCATTTCTCTCTCTATCATGTCTCACTGACTGATTACACCTTTTTTTAGTGAGCGCTTTCTCTTGAGACTAACTAAGGAGTGCTTTGTCAAGGAGATTTTCCAAAGGAGAATGTGCATTTAATCCTCCTCTGTATATTTTATGTTATTTATAGAAAACAAGGCGGGTTACTAATATAGATTAAAACTACCACAGTTGTGAATCAAGGAGATTGTTCTAAATGTGTTTGTCTTTGTTTGTACGTAATGCAGATTCAGAACATCACTGTTATTCATTTAAGAGTGAGTCACTGTCGTTACTAGCTGGGGACTAATTAATTCAACTGTTGTTTTTGTCACTCCAGGTGTGGCAGCACTTTGACTGCATGCGGCTGGAGACCGAGGTGGAGCACTACCTGTGTGAGCAGTGTGACCCTCGGCCTGTAGAACGGGTACGTCTATCCCCTCCTAAACAGCCGTGAATGCTGACCTTCAGTCCCTGTCTGGGCCTAAATTATCACCGACCTCTTCTATCTGATCTCACTCATATGTGTTATTGTTGTTACAGGAGGTTCCCATGATGCCCCAGCCGAGCTACGCCCAGGCCGGCTCTGTTTACTACATCTGCCTCCTTCGAGATGAACTGCTGCTACATCAAGGTAAAGAAACCAGAAGTCATGATTTCACAAATGCTTAGAAAGAGCCCCCTGATGAATCTTATTTTTGCAGAACTCCAGTGGTTTAACTTCTCATCTTGCTACAGTGATGTACAAGTGTACTCCAGGACAACCTGACGGCAAGGCGATTGATTGATAGTATCGGGTTTAAATCCGAAATATTGCCAAATCGGTGCTTTTGCTTTTCGCTTCGACACCAAATCCTCCGCTATCATCTTGTCTGTCAACTCTCTCGTTTCTTGTGTGTGAAAGCTGACTCCTGCTGCTCTGTGCTGAGACTTCGTACGGAGCAGACACTTTCGCTTTGTAGCGTCCGTCGTCCAACTATGTATTGATAACATTGTGCTGATTCGCACACCGGTAACACCAACTAGCCGAGTATACACTTGAGGTCTAACCAAAGTGTTAAATGCATTTCCTTCCTGATGAAACATTTGCAAAGCTGATTTTTTTTAAAGTCCTTTAAATCCTGCAATGTTCACATCTATGTTTACTAGCTTGCTGTTTTCTTCTTCTTCTTTTCTGGCACATTGCTGCATTACTTGGTGCGTTAAAGCCATCTGTAGATTAGTAGAATAGTGTGAAACCATTGGCAGCACCGTATATCACATCACCTACATGAAGCAATACACAGTGTGCATGTGCCAAACAAAACAGGGACCCACTCGTGATAAAACTGCTCCATAGCAGAAACTCTGCAGGGAACCTTAAAGTGACTCTTTATGCTACATTTATTACAATTTAGTCAAGGAAAATATATTTAATTTGATTATTTCAAAGGTTTTTGTGGAAAAGCAACAAGCCACGTATTGTGTCACAGAGTTGAAGTGAATGTGATGCAATTTTTTTTTTGCCTTAAACGTTTTGACCTGCCAAAATTTGATCCTCTCCAAAAATCGGGAAAAGAGGTGTTACTGCACTGAGATGTTACACTCAACCTGTCAACTGACTTTTGTATCAAGGAGTCTGACAAGTAACCTGTCAGTGCCTGTGTCTTGCGTTCAGGTGACTGCGTGTATCTGATGAGAGACAGCAGACGCACGCCCGAGGGACAGCCTGTCAGACAGTCTTACCGTCTCTTGTCTCACGTCAACCGAGACAAACTCGACATCTTCCGAATTGAGAAACTCTGGAAGAATGAAAAGTAAGTTAATCAGATGTAGCATTTTCAACAACTAGCATTTGCTATAGATACCTGCCAGTGAGAATCGATTTATTATTGTGCTCATCATTACATTGTTTAACTTGTTGGCCTTTTTTCTGTATCCACTCAAACTCTAAAGGGGTGAGAGGTTTGCCTTTGGCCACCACTACTTCCGTCCTCACGAGACGCATCATTCTCCATCGCGGCGGTTCTACCAGAACGAGTTGTTCCGCATGCCGCTCTACGAGATCATCCCCCTGGAGGCAGTGGTGGCAAACTGCTGTGTCCTCGATCTCTACACTTACTGCAAGGGTGAGGGGGAAACACACATATGCAAACTCACTTCTGAGGTTTCGTTGTTGTCTCTAGTAAAGCTCACTTAACTGACAAAAATGTGCTCGTCTCAGGTGTGAATGTGTGCAAATATGAATATGAAACAGGACAGTGCTGATAAATGGAGGTTAACAATCCAATTACAGCTTAGCTCTGACCTCACACGAGCTTTAACAAAAACATACCAGAAGAAATATACAAATATTTTACAGCAGTTCCTGGCTAATACAAAGTGTGTTCCTTCCCACAGGACGGCCGAAGAGCGTAAAAGAGCAGGATGTGTACATCTGCGATTACCGCTTGGACAAGTCCGCTCACCTGTTCTACAAGATCCACCGCAACCGCTACCCCGTCTGCACCAAGCCATATGCCTTCAATCACTTCCCCAAGCGGCTCGCGCCCAAAAGAGACTTCTCGGTGAGAGCGATCGGGAGTGGGGGTTGTCAGGACAGGGTGTGGCTGCTGCGCTGGGATCTGTTACTGATTTATAAACCCTGAAAGATATTTTAAGAGCGGAGGTAATGTTACAGCCCAGGGCACATTTTGCCTTGGCACCTCCTCGTGCTCATAGTGTTTAAGGCAGCCTGGAGCACAATCACACAGGTGAAGGCGGGGCGAACTAGAAACAAATTGTTTGCGGTTCAAACCACATAGTTTGCAGTGAGCCGCATTCAAATAGCTGTGGAATGTTTTGTGACTATATATTAGTGTGGCTAATTACGCCCCAATGTAAATTGTAATGCTAACAGACGGCAGACGGAGAGATGACGGCATCCCATGCTACTTTAACTTATACTAACAGCAGTTTGTTTACGCCGCAAAGCTTTAATTGAACCAAAACATGATTTCCTAGTCAGTTCTTAGTTTTCAGCTTAATGTTTTTGTCAAGTTCTGTTTAGTTTTTTGTTTGTTTTTGCTTCCATAGAGGACCAGATGGATAAGTTTCACTCCATTAACCTAGTTCAGGGCTTTGTCAGGTCACAGAATGTCACAGAAACTTTAATTATAATGATTTTCCAAAACTTCTCTTGTGATTTCTAAACTGTGTTACACTATCATTTGCAAATCCTAACCATCTGAAACCTAAGTCCGCTAAATCAAACCATGATAAGTATTTACAAACACTGTTTGACTCTGGTGCTAATTGTGACTTTTTGGCAGCCTCACTACGTTCCCGACAACTACAAGAGGAACGGGGGCCGTTCCGCCTGGAAGAGCGAGCGACCCAAAGGAGCCGGAGGCTGCGACGACGACGGCTCCTCCTGCGACCGGGGCGACGACTTCCCACCCGAGGCCGAGGACGGGAGAGGAGAGGAGGACGACATGGACGTGAATCCGCACGATCCTGAACTTCTCTCGGCCAAGCCTAAAAGAGCGGTACGGGAAGGGGAGGGAGACGAGGATGAAGATGAGGAGGAGGAGGAGGAAGAGGAAAGGCGGGAGACTGAGGAGCGCAAGGAACTGGAGGACAATTCGGCAGAGAGGATAGGAGAGATGCTGGAACTCCCGTCGTCGTCTGCCTCCTCGCCGCTGCACCACCCAGCGCTGGGCAAGAGGGAGGCCCAGAGGGAACGGCTCAACAAAATTCTGCTGGATCTGCTGCACAGAACTCCCAACAAGAATGGTGAGGGACCGGGAACAAAGCAGGGGGGTAGGTCAACAGATAAATTAGGGTTGAACATGATGAATAACACATTTTGTTTACACTATTTTTGAAGTTCAAAGTTGGGCTGAAAAAAACTGTGGGGATGAAGAGGAAGCAAAATCTGCAGCTCATATTTAGCTGTTATTCATATTTATGATTAACTCTTTTTAGCTTTCATCTAACTAACAGATGGCAACCTCCGTTTTCGGATCTGCTGCTTTGTCCAAGTCCCTTCCTCCCATGCAGTGTTTCAGTCTGTTGTGTCATTGCTTCAATCTGCTGACAGTGTTATGAAATCCAACTTTTAACACTAACATTTAGCAGCTTATCCTACTGTTACTAAAGGAAAAGTCTGGTGATGTGCTATAAAAACAACAATGAATCGATCCTGCTAACAAGTGTTGCCGGTGCAGCCAAAGCCTGATACAGCTTATTCCTCTCTGCCACAGACCTCAGTTGTTGTCCAAAAGGACTCTTTCATTATGATAAACATTGGCACCATTTGTTCTGAATGAATCCCGCGTGCACCGCTCTGCTCCCAGAAACTAGTCCCCAGCAAATGGACTATTTATTCCTGTTGGAATAACGTTTGCCAAAAACCACAGTTTAAGAAAACTACCAAGAATATTGCCAGCCTAAAGGTCTTTTCAGACGATAAGCGACACTCCGCCTGCGTACTCGCTTGTATCCGCGGGGTCTGACTCATTTCCTCATGTGAGTAGACAGGCAGACAAGCGAGTAAACGCCAGGCGCTCGATATGTGGTAACCATGAAAACGGCTTCTGTGCACTACTGTAACGTTATCCCTGCCGCTCCAACTGTGTGGTATATCGTATATCCATAATCACAGGTTGATTTGTTTACACGTGGCAATCCTAGTCCTTGATGCCAACCACAGACTGTTATTGTTGATAGCTAAAGTTAGCTAAATTGTTGTTAAAACTATACGTAACGTTACCTGATACATCCAATCCTGCAGCGATGCTCTGCCATGCTCTGCCCTCCTTTTTATGTCCCAAAAATAGTTATTCAGGGAACTCACAAACGGCAACGATCAGTCCTCTCGTCCATTGATTTGCTCTGCACGTCGCGACGCACTGGTGTATGCAATATATATATGCAATTCAATTCAGTACATTTATATCTAGCTATGTATTTATTTGTTACATTTTGTTTTACATAGTTAGGAAAGCAATGTTGAAGTCAAACCAGATGTTGCCTCAGACATAAAATAATTATCCCAGTCACTTCCACAGTTAGTTAAACACTGGTATCGGATCGGTACTCCGTATCACCAGATACCCAAAGCCCAGGTATCGATATCGGTATCGGGACTGAAAAAGTCGTATCGGTGCATCCCCTAGTAGAAAACAGTTAAAGACAATTCAACTCTGGTGTGTGTGCGTGAGACAAGCACGACTGCGAGAGTTTCACAGTATTGAGCCTGCTTGTCGCTCCGCCTGCACCTCCCTACCTGCCCCCCTTGCCTCTTATTGAAAATGAGTTGCGAGGCGCATCAATCGCTCCCCGCCTGAATAGGGCCTTTATCCTGCTGCAGCTTCACAGTAACATCCTTCCAAAAGGCACCACCAAGCGTGAAGCAGCTGCTGGTAATGCTGAGGAAGCGTTTGCTGATAAAGCATGACAAAGAAACAAAATCAAGTTTGACTTTTTATTTGTGGAGCGCTCGTAAGAACAACAAAAACTTGGAATGACTCCTGCAAAGGATACAGTATAATTTGCTGACACCTGAACACACTTGTCAAAAAGTCTGATGTGTGGTTTCAGAGAGCTACAAACATTTTTGGATGCCAACACTGTCAGACTTTTTGAGCACTTTGAAGCTTGATGCATCAGTAATATAAGACACACCTTTGCCTAACTTTGCCTTTGCTATTTCTTTGACATAATACCCTGTGTGTCAGCTGTTTCTAAGCTCATACCCCCCCTCCCTCTCTCTCTTTGTGTCCTTCCAACAGCCATAGATGTCACTTATCTCCTGGAGGAGGGCGCAGGGCGGCGGCTACGGCGACGGACGCTCGGATTCGGCGATTTCGTGGGCAGAAAATAACATCGCCGAGTGCCTGTCAAGCACACTGCCTTTCACTTTTTGTGAGCAAAGGGGGCAGAACATGGAGAGACAGCGAGAAGGGGAAACGCTGCATTGTCGGTTGTCTGACCATTAAGGATCACAATGCATCCCTGGGGGCCTCTTCCAGTTTACCTCTTCCAAGACTGTCATCTCAACTCTGAGAGCGTGGAGGGGGTTCGGGAAGCGCTGACTCCGTGGCAATTTCAGCTTTTCAAGAGCTCTCGAGGAGCACGAAGAGAGAGCTGACCCAGACTTCTTGCTTATTTAAGTAGTATGATGCAAAACCTGTTTTTTTTAAAAAAAAAAATGAACATAGGAGAAATAACCCATGCACTTAAATGCATTGAATATAACAGACACGGGTGGATGAATTCCCCTACCAAGCATCAGACATGAAACAAGTGGTACTGAATAGGGATGGCTAGACGGAGGAGATGGTTTCAGTCAGTGGGGATGTGAATGCTGGAGAATTGTTCCCCCTAGTGGGACCTAGCTGCAATGACAAAATATAACAAGATGATCAGCGCCGGGACACGTGGGGGGGAGAATGGCATAGGAGAAATGCAAGTTGAGCAGTGTGCTCAGATGCTGCTCATGAGAAAGAGAGAACGAGGGTGGCGAACTGCACTTTTGGTACCATGGATATTGTGAAGCTCTTGTGTAATGTATCTATAATGAAAACACACTAACACTCTCACAGTATTGGATGATGCAGTCTGAAAAAAAAAAAGAAAAAAAAAGCGAGTTTAAAAAGTCTATTATCTTTTTCCTGTTATACTGTAGTAACTTAGGAACAGAAGAGGCCGGGGGGTGTGTTTTTGTTTTCTAGAGTAAAGGGGAGGGGAGGGAAGATTTGAGTGTGCGCTTTTGTCAGTCAAAGTGTCTTGTTGAGGTTTTAATTTTAATCTTTAATTTTCTCGCGAGGCAGTCAGCTTCGCCCCTCTTTTTTCGAAGTAACATGATTCACCAGCTTAACTAAATCAGGCGTTTCGGGGAGGGACACCGGCTTCAACTGTAACGCCTTACACAGCCGTGCTCTCCGACTGCCTTGTGTGCGAGTGTGTGCGTGCGTACACACTTGTCGTGTGTCTGTACTCTGCCAGATTTCTTGAAGATATACCTTTTTAAAAAAAAAACGGAAAAAAAAAATTAAGGGCTCGATGGCAATTAACAGTTTTAAGAAAACTATGGAAAACAATACTTAACATAAAATGTATCGTGATGGTCATATTTTCTTATATTCTGTGAGACGGGTGGGGCGGTGTATACTGTATATTGGGAGGGGGAAGGGACTTTAAGATCTTTTTTTGTCTTTAGACTATGTTCCTGGTTGCCATGGAGAATGTTTTAAAAAAAAAAAAAAAGAAATTGTGATATTTGATGAGATTTCTTTTTTTTCCCCCCCTCTGCTAAAAAGGGACAGCCTGCAATGTCCCAGTGCGGTTAACTGACAGAGACGTGACGAGAATGAGACACTGACGGAGGGAGAGAGAGAGGGGGACGGGAAGCTGTACAGTGCCAAGTTATGTAAATATACACACTTTACATTGAGGAGTGTCTCCAAAAGCAATATCTTGAAAAATGGATTTTGTTTATTATTGTACTGTACAGGACTCAGCCCTAAATGTATTATGATTATTATAATAATGATAATATTATAATTTCTTCCGTTTGTATTACTATAATGAAGACACTTAAGCTCGGAGGAAAATGATTTTTTTAATGTCCATAAAATCTCACCGTAACTGTCCTGACGACATAAAAACTGAGTTTTCGTTGCCTATAAATGAAATTCATCTATGTACTGCATGAGCGAGAAGAATGTCAAACGGACACAGAAGGCATTGGGACAAGACAGTGACTCAGCAACGACACCTTTGTCACTGAATATTGTTAATAATATTACTTTTTAAAGGAGAAATGTACTCCTTGTTTTTTGCTGCAAAGTGTTGAACACTAAAAAAACAAACCAACATAAAAATGTTATGATATTTTTAAAACGGCGACAGAAACAAAAGTAAATCTGTCGGCCAGATATCATGTTATTATTTTTCTTTTGTTTTCTTTCTTTCAAATAGGAAAATGGTTCCGTTTTTGTGATAGCGGTCATTGTATGATGCTTGTACTTGTATTTGTGTGTTTTTTGTGTGATTCGTTTAGTTATTTTTAGACAATCACAAAATAAGATGCAAGCATTGTAAATGGCAGACTGGCGGACATTTTGTGATGTGTACAGTTTGTCAAAAAAACTTCTTCCACTCGTTAAAAGTTTGTAATTATGATTCTTAAGTCATGAAAAATGCTGTTGGTTTTTACTTTTTGTTTTATATTTGTT